>JANHGL010020677.1:20682-39598 GCA_024611195.1 Ceyx melanurus | reverse complement strand
CCATCTCTGGAGACACTTAAGACCCGCCTGGATCTGTTCCTGGGTGACTTGGTCTAGGTGATCCTGCTCCGGCAGGGGGTTGGACTAGATGATCTTCTAGGTCCCTTCCAACCCCTAACATCTGTGAATCTGTGAATTGCCCATAAGGACCAGTAGATGCTTTTCAAATCCTTACCAAACTACGTTAAGCATACAACACTGTGTTTTCTGAGCATCATGACCTGGAGACTGAATAAGCACTGAGCCTTTGGGCTATTGTGAAATGCTCTATTTGGACCTTGAAAAAGTTACTGAATTTTTCCTCCTCAAAAATGTAGATAATAATGTATTCTTTCTACAGCTCTTTTCTGACAGGCAGTCCATAGTGTGTCATACTGCCAAAATGCTGAACTGGGAATCAGAAGTCCTGCTCTTTGCCACTGATCTACTGGGTGACCTTCAGAAAGTCACTCTTTCCTCTAATCTAGTCTCTTCTTCCACAAAGCAAGGGCAGCAATTCAGCTCATCTTACCTGTGAACTCTGTGAACAAGTAAAGAGCTACTAGCCCTTGTTTAAATCACAAATTATTCAGTCCTTCTGACTGGACAATTATAATGAAAGTTGAAAAAAAAAAAAAAGCTATATGGTAGAATTACAAAAGAACAGGATTTGTGGTTTCAGTTTCAATAAAGGTGAGGTTTGGACATGTATCTGAATTATGTTGACATGCTACAGCTAATCTGCTGTTCTGGTAACTCAAACCAAAGCAATCAGTTTGAGACTGCCATACCCAGTAAGGGATGCATGTCTCCCTACATATTTTTAATTAACTCAAAAAAAGTCTAACCAAACTCAATCCATAGAACCTTAGAAAATATTTCATCTTCTGCCATAAACCAAGAAATGAAAATGGTGCCTATTCACTCTGTGCATAATCCTGTGCAGAGTTGGTTTCCTGTAGCTGAACGAAAAGGACTTGATTCAGATTATCCTACAGGTATTAGAGCTGACATATAGCTCTTTGGATTACTTTTATGAAAGGCATTATTTAGTGTTGTCCAAAAACTGGAAATCAACAGAATCACAAAAGTGTTAAGTGTTAAGTCAAACAATTTTGTTGCAGAATAGCTAACCAGATATAAGAGTTCAGTCAAAGAAATTATCTTGGTCTTGGGTTGCAGTCACAACAATTCACATCCATGAGTTTCCTGTATATGCGTCTGAATGGATTTTAACTTGTATGAAGTACAGCACAACATCTAAATAAAGTTCTGATGGCGGTAGTTTCCAAGGGACCTCTGCTAATGGAGTGTGTGGAATGATTCCCTTAGATTGCTTGTTCCAGAAGACTGCAGGTTTAAACATCTTGAAAGTGATTTCTCTGCTCCTGGATTTTAATGCATTACAGAAATAAAATGTGCAAGCTGCATGACTCTCACTAGGTTCCCATCTAACACCTGAATATTTCAGAAGTTGTAAATGTTTACTTAAGGGAAGTCAATTGCCTTCAACTCCAGTAGTAGAATCTAAGGTCATGTCTCTAAACAGTGCTGGCTTAGACTTCCCAAAGTGTCCACGTTAGGTAGCTAACATACAGGTTCTTCTTCACCCTGACTTTCAAGGTAGGTCTCAGAAGCATCAAATTCAGTCATAGAAAGAAAATACCCGAATACAGAGATGGAGTAGTTCTATACCAGAAAACAACCAGACAGACAAATCAAAGATACCTGCATGACAAAAAAAGAAAAATTTTGTCTTAAAGTGAGACGGGCCCATAAAATATCAAAGGCCTTTTTTCTTCTGTAAAGAGCTAAGAGACTAATCTGAGGGGATTTATTTCATATATTAAAATGGAAGGTTCTAAAGTTAATATTCTGCATCCGTATTAGAGATGAGATGTAAGAGGGAAGGCAATACAGAATGCAAAGAAATTTGCCAAGCTTGTGTACTGCTTTGGAACATATCCAATAAAGTCTTTATTTTCCCTTCTGTTGATTGTTGCATTACAAGACCACAGCATTATTTCCCATAGCAATATGTTCAAAGGTTTTAAATCACATGATACTCCTGCCCTGTGCCAACTTGCTTTCCTTTCCATAAAACTGCCCCTTGGAAAGATACAAATGAAGGAGATTGATCTACAAAGCAAGATACAATTTCATTTGGGTCTACTGGTATTCCTTTTTGCCTTTTGGAGATTGCTTGGTTATTTTCTTTGCTTTGTTTGTTTGGTAATAGAATAAAGAATAGCGTGTGGTGATTTTCACTTTTACATTCCTTCTTGATAGGGTGAAGCAAAAGACTGACTCCAGTAGTCAAACATCATCATCAAGAGCTGGGTTCAGGTTCTTGCTCTGGCTGACATTGGCAGGTAGATGCAGGGTGAGTCAGAGTTGGGTTCACAACTTAGTTCTTGCATAACTGACTGTGATAGTGTCTTTCAGGTGATGGGGCTTGCTGTGGCACAAAAGTCACAGAAATGTTTTAGGCATTTCAGGGAACAGGGCAAGGGGATGTGACCAAGAAAGGGTTTCATAAAAACAAGCATGCTAAATCAAGATGTCACCATGGGAAATTGAGCAAAAACAGGAAGAGAGGACTGAGAGCAACAAAGGCACCATAATATGAGTAAGATCCTTCATTTTTGGTCTTGCAGTAAAAACTCTTCCACAAGCCCTGGGGAAGAAAGGAGTTGAGATCCTACTTTATCATGAGGAGACTTCAAATTATGCCGTCTAGCACTTTCCATCTAGCCATGGATAGATGTAGATGATGTGGAGATGAACATATCAAAGATGCAGTGCTGAGTAGCAGAAGCCTTAAAAGTAATATAGGTAGACAAAGCTTCCCCTATGTTTAGAAAACTATGAAAGTAAATATTACCTCAGAGGAGGCTGGAAAGCAAGCTACTGGTCCATCTAGTAGCACATCAAAGGTTGGACAACCCCCAAACATCTTGGTGTCCAGAAGTGACTCTACAAAGGCATCAGAACAGTCCCCTCAGTATGTCCTGGGTAATTTACTCATAACATAAAAGGAAGTTAAGAAAAAAAAAAAAAAAAAAAAGGGGCGAGGGGAAGGGAAGGGGCGGGGCGGGGGGAAGGGAAAAGTCAAAGAGGTAAGACAAGAACAGATGAGGCAATAAGAAGCAAGGTGAGGATAGGCAGGGAAAGGAAAAGGCAAAGCAAGGCAAGGTAAAAGCAAGGGAATACAAGGCTAGACAAGGAGAAAGAAAAAAATTCTGAATTGCATCAATCATCATAATTCCTGTAGTGTTTGTTTAGTGTAGAACAAAAGCCATAAAGGAGATGACAGTTAAGGTATTTCAACAGAGGCACACTGAAAGACATCATTTCACACTGTTGTCTCACCTATATTTTCTTTCTTTTCGAAATATAATTATTTTTATTTTTAGGCATAACTGGGGCTGTTCCCATGTTTCAGTACAATTAGTAGGGTGCCTATGATTATTACTTTCTGTCCAATCTTACGTTCTGATTGTTGCTTTCTTTGTATTTGTTGAGTAGACTTTCACCTCCTCCTTTCTCTATATCTTTCCTGAGATTGCCTTTCAACACCTTCTGATCTCTAAAATTACAAGGTCTCTGAGTGTCTGTGTTTGGATAGCAGATCACCTTCTACTGTCTGCAGCTTCTCTGCTGCCTAGCAGAATATTGATTTTTCTTTTGCAAAACACACTGTAGGAAGAAAGGTGCAGAAATCAATATTTCATTAGACAGACCAGAATACAGCAATGTCTGATCCACAGACCTAGGCCATGGAGCAAGACACCATAGGATTAGGATTGTAACAAAAGTCAATAGTAGCATCAGGAAGGAAGTAGTCAAGTCCTAAAGATGAGACAGCAGGAGTTCTTTTTTTGACATGAGCATATTCTTCTTGTGGTGACTTAATGTGTCCCTTATCATCTGTACCACATACCTTTTGTCACCTGGACTGTGGGAGAAGGCTGGAGCTACACACAAGCTCAAAAAAATCTGTACTGTCTGTCAAAGTCACCCTTCCTGTCTTGCTCTCTGTGTATCCTGGCATAAATTTTCATCTACACAGCTTAGACAGTTCATATAACAGTTCAGGATGAGAAAATACTTCTCTGATCCAATAGACATTATGAACAGACTTTTTATTCCTTTCCTCTCATACAGAACAAAAGGCAGAATTTTAATTGCAAGGGTGTCAATGCTTTAGACAGTGAATCCTTGCAAACCAGAGCATTTTGCTTGAAGGACTCAGTCACATAAACTTCAGCAACCACACATGAAGGAATGATTTCCTGATAGAAAGGAAGGTGGGCATGGACTGAAAGCAGCAGCCTTTTCAATTAGAATGGCCAGCATTAGATATGATCTCTATCAGTATTTAATCCCACTTCACAGATATTCAGTAGATCAGTAGAATCCTGCCAGCAAAATAGTAAAATCAATCTAAAATGAAATTAATAAGGAACATGGTAAAATTTTGGAAATAATTCATTAAAAAAAGGAGAAAGACCAATGCAGAAAAAAATGAAGCTTTTAATTTTCATATTCCCAAAACCAAGTATTTTTACTTTTTATGTCAAAACAATGCTTGCATGTACAAATTTGGCTTTCTTCCTCAAAAAAGTTTTAGTTGTTTAAAAAGAGGTTTATTAATCCAGTTTCACTTTGGTTTGAGTTCTGTCTGAAATAAACTAGCATTTTTTTTTCTGAATTTTTAGGGTGGAGTCTGACCGTTGGTCATTCACCTGTCACCAGTGGGAATGAGGGATTTCCATCTATACCCATTTATTATTTTGTGCACTTGGGTTCCTTCCCCCTTCCCACTCATAAAATGCTGATCTTAAGTCTCTGAAAAAGAGGGTTTTTGTAAATACAGATGAACATTAATAATTTTGGGCTCAGTTTCAGTCCCTGAGACATTCTTAAAAAATGCATGCTGCCATCCCAAGAGAGGAGCAGCACATAGGTAAATGAAACAATTATCAGTCTATTAATAAACACAATGCAAAAGATTTTTATCTCTATGTTTTTGTGCTTTCAGGAATCCTGTTTTTCATCAGTTTTCTAAGCAATGCTGAGAGATTTTTCATTGTATATTTCTTCTAATAAAATTTCACAGTGTTCTTTTAGAGACTTTTGGTGCATGCTTGAGGAATTTGCTTGTCTGGTCTGAGAAAGTCATGTGATGCAGTAACATTTTGATGTCTCAGTACAGAGCTGATTCCCAGCTCTGTATTACTTTCTAGGGGTTAGTATGTGATGACTTTTCTCAAGATTTGGGTTTTTTACAACCTACTGATATTCTTTACAGGTCAAAGATCAAATGCTTAAGTTCACTTGGGTAATTGAGGAAACCTGTGAAATTCAGTTAGATCACCAGATTTCAGCATTTCACTGTGGTACAAAGGGGTTGTCAATGAAGTTTTCAGAGCTTTGACATTGATTTTGAGGGGACTAGAAATCAGTCTAACAGAAATCATTACTTCAGCTTTTGATCTTAATATTATTATACTATCTCTGCTGAAACACACACATGTGTAATTTGGTTTCTTTCTTTTATAGCTGAATTTCATACTTAAACATCTCAAAATCAATCTTACAATCAAAAGTAATGTACATGTTAAATTTTATAGGTAATTTTATTAATGATGCTGAAGTGATGATAAGCATTTGCTGAAGGTATAACTTCACAGCATTGTATGGGAGTTCATTGTCTCAGTACAACAGGCTTCAGTTTCATATTGGAAACCTGGGTAATAAGGTTCAAATAAAAACATAATCTTTATGGAACAAGAGGAATATTTGCATATACATTTATGGTATGCATTTGTATATATATGTATGTATGTGGGAGTGTGATATAATTTCCCAGATGATTGAAGCTACAGTGTGTTTTCTATCTCCTGTCATATAAAATAAGTAATCAATGCCAGTAGTTAGATGAGTGTCTTTTATGCCAGAAAGCCTGATTTTTCATTCAAAATGTATCGTTGACTGTCATTAAAAAAACTTTACTCAGTTTTACTGCTTATTTTGTGTGCTGAGCTGTGTGTCACTGATCAGGCTGTTTCAATTTTGCTTATTCTACAAACAGGCTATGGGATGCTGCAAGTTAAAAGTAGAAAAAAAATGTGCTTTGCCTTTCATTCCAAACCCCTAGAGTGAGGATTTTTGTCTTACAAATGAAACTGATGGTGATACAGACCTTCTGAAGCAGTAAATTTGAGATAAATCATCCTCCACAAAAAATAAGTGAGGACTCTGAATGATATAGAGCTTCTTTTACTATTTTGTTAATAACTTGAGATTGTCTCATTTATTTAATGACTCTGGTTTATCATAGGTTTCATTGTGAGCATTGTGTACAGAAATATTCTTGAAATTGTGGAAAAGTTTTTTTAAAATAAGAAGTATTGATGGCTGTAATTGCTGATAGGTAATAAATAATTTGAAAAACAGGGTAATTAGTATTCAAGCAGTGAAATATGGACTCTGAAGTTTTACTTCAGGCATCTGTCTTTAACATTCTTCTGACATTTGTTTAGTTTATTAAAGCAATCAAATCATCAAGAGCTTGGAGTAACTTAAAAGTGACCTCTGTGTATAATATAAAGGATATATTAATTATAATTTACATAAAACCTAACTAACTTAAAAACTATAGTAAGCATTATTTAATACAGTCCATTTTTTGAATGCTCTTTAGTAAGGAAAGTAAGCTTTTCATGTTGCCTAGAGAAAAGTTTAATTATGGACAGGAAACATGCAGCATCGTATAATTAATACTGACTAATCAACCTCTCTTTCTCTTTCACTTGCAGGAAAATATAAACATCAACGAAGCTTCCAGATGCTTGGTGAAACACATAATTGCTACTGAGAGTGATCCAGTTCAGTCTATTGAACCAGATATTATAAAACCACACTTGAATTCCTCCAAGATTGTCAGTTGTTCAGCTTGCTTTAAATCCTAAGAGACTTCCAGACTATTACAAGAGCTGAACAACTATGATTCACAATTTATCCTTTATCCAACATACACAGTCTGCCAAGATTGTCCATAAGCAGACTGCCATTTCCTCAAAAATATTATTTTTTTTTTCCATACATTTTTGTCAGATAACATTTATTATGAACTGTTCATTTATACCAACTATTCAAAACTATCTTTGGCTACTGGTTAAGTAAGACTAATGGCTCTTTCCCAGTTGGGTAGCACCACCAGTGATATCAAAACCTATTTTTTGCAATGTGGTTTCCAAAAGCTCATATTTGTGATGTGACTGCAGTAATATCTTATTTGTCTGTTAATCCTCCAGCCTATGTTCTCAACACTTTGATGAGGCAACCATCATCATTACACTGTCTGGTCACCCCCTGAACTTGAATGATCTTGTTTCATATGAGGAAGATGATGAGTACTCTGATTATATATCCGTTCAGAAAGAGACAACAAAAATGCTCATGAAAACTTCCTATTGCAAGTTCAGCCTCCTAGATGAAGTGGCAGAAATGACCGTGAAGCAACCTTTCATATCATTCAGTTCTCCAAAAGATCTCAGCTTCTGAGACTGAATCCTGATGTAGTATTGGCTGCCTCTTTCTGAAGAGTTACATTATTATAGTTGTTAGCATTGTCTCCAAATAAAGCAAAATGAAACAAGTGAAGGGCGAGGGGTGGCAAAACAGGGAATTGTGGGTATAGGCTCATAGGTGAAGCAGCTGAGAGTCTTCAGAAAGGTTACCTATTCTATAAAACCAGCATTTACTCTGAAAAGCACTTATTTACTCTGTTCTTGCTTCTCCATCCTTCATGCCTTTGATGTCACTGTTTATTTCCTTCCATTATGTTGGAAAAATTACTATCCACACTATAATGTAACAGCTGGACTTTTCAGGAATGTATCTGTGTTGAATAGCAGGTGTTTGCTTTCTGAGAACATTCTATTAAAAATGCAATTGTATGAATGATCACGGGAAGCACAATGAAGCAGTCCTAAGAAACAGTCTTGGAATATGTGCAGAGTTTCTTGAGTTGTACTATGGAAATGAAATTGTTGATATTCAGAGTCTCACAAAATATGCAGGTTGGTGGAGTCATTCAGATAAGTGTGTCTAGACAAGAAATCTGATATGTGGCCACAAGCCCCTGCAAAACAAACTGCCTGTCTCCTGCCATAGACAAATCACATTTGCTGTTTCTATTCAGCCTTTTCCTTCCTTAGCTGTGAACTCTAAATGGCAGGAGCTGACTTCTGATAGGAGTGTCCCTCCTTAGAGAGATGCAACACTATGGAGAGGGGAAGACAGAATCTCATGATGTCTTGTGTTTGCAGATGTCACTGCAATACTTCTCTGAATATTTAGCTGGAAACGAAGGAGTGAAAGTCTAAAGGCTAGTAAACAGGTGTTGGGTAGGAAAAAAAAGAAAAAAAATCCTAAAACTGTCATTATTCTGTGAGACCTATGGGGTTCCTGTTGACTCTGAAGTTCATCCTATTACTCAGTGTTAGGTTTACAGTTGTACTTGATGATTTTAAAGATCTTTTCCAACCGGAATGATGCTGTGATTCTATGATTCTATTACAGAATGATCTGTTACTATATAGGTATTGCAGAGGAGAGACAAGGTCAGAAATACACCTCTTTCTGTGCTCTTCCTAAACCCTTAAATTGACATACTTGTCACAGCGTTTTAGAATAAGACAGCAAGGTCTTTGGGTTTAAAAACACAAATCAACCTACAGAGTTAATACACACACACATACACATAAATGTAAGAATCCATATACATCATGAGCTGGTTTCTTTTGAGGAGAATAATTTTCCAGTTGTCTTGATCACAGTGTTATCCTTTAACACATTTGTTAAACATCCTTTAGCTCCTCCTGTGATCCAGGCCAAATATCATAACATTTCTGTCTCAGTTTCCTCATCTATAAAATAGGGATTGATGTACACACCTACCTCACAGCACTCCTTGGAAGTTACTGTTGTCACTGTGCTTTGAAGATATGTTATACAAATGCCAAGCTCTATTACTGCTCAGAATGAAATATGAGTGCCCTCTAGCATAAATACATGGTGCTGTAATGCCTTAATGTTCTAAATGTATCCAGAGCTTGTCCGTGCTGCAACAATTAGCTTCCATTATCCCACCTCAGCTAACTCAGCCGAGGTTATAAAACAAGGTGTGACTGAATGGGATGATTAGATTATCTGGATGGGTTGCAAATGGGAACTGTGGCTGCACAGATTGCATGGTACTAGTGTGACAATCTCATCAACAAAGCTGCAATTCAAAACTAGTGCCAGGTCAGCTATTTCAGATTTAATACATTCTTTATGTCAAGTAATATGGATGCTTTATTAAGTATGACACTGTGGGGAACACAAGCATGTAAATATTCAAATGGCTTCTATGTCTCTGTTTTCATGACCTGAACCCTATGCTTGACTTGTAAATCTGGATGCCTCAGATGAAGCAGAGGAAGTCGTCATTTCTTCCAAAAATTATTCTGTGCTCAACTTGTAACAAACATAACAGCTACTAATGTGTTTTATTACCTTCAGATAATTCGCATTTGGTGACTTCTAGATAATATTAATTAGTCATGATAATTTTAACAAATGTTTGAGAGCTATGGCTAAATGTCTGGTATAACAATTAAAAAAAAAACCAACAACCCAACATATAAATAAAACACTTAAGAGACATATAGGGTTGGTTTTTTTTTCGTCACTGTATTGTACAAACGTTCTTTAAACTATGAACATATGTTCCCCATGTTTCTGTTGTGTCAGGTTTCACTACAGTCACAGTTCTTGGGCCAACTTCCAACCTCTGATATATTATGGACAGAATTTGTCCAGTTTCCAGATTAAGGACTATACAAAGTAAAAATTCCATTTACATATTTACGCCACAATAATTAGAAGAGTATCATGAAGAATCAGGCCTCTGTAGGAGATTACATAATTCCAAATGTTAATTTTGAACTGAAGTGATAAGGATCTGTCAATTCTCTTTCTATAATGCAATAAACATGTGAATGCCACCTCGGTATCTAGCAAACAGCATTTTTAGAAGAGGTTGTTGTAGGCAGACCAGAATAAAAGCTTTAATTTGTAATTAATGAGCTTGGTTTGTGCCAATACATTTTCAGGGACAAATGTAAAATTTAATTATACCATATCAGTGCCTAACAGGTTGGATTTCATTGTTTGGGGTTTTTTTTGGTTTTGTGGTTTTTTTTGTTGTTGTTGGGTTTTTTGTTTGTTTTTAATTTTATTTATACATTCTGTGATATGTCCTCTTTGCTGGTCATTAGTGATCATGCATCTTAATTACATGGCTATTTCAAAATCAAACATCTTCCCCTTCTGTTTGCAGAAAGTAATAAAAGACGTAAGTCTCTATTGTCTTCCAAATCAGCTAGGATACTGCAAAGTGGATTCAAAATTAATTTTCATTCTAGTTCTTCATAAATGCCCCTCTGAATATCCCGGTATCTAGAACAACAAGCTGATGCACAGAGATGGTGCCAAGCATGAAGGATCAGCCCAAAACACTCAAGAAAAATCTTGACTGAGCATATGCACCCCTAGGCTTCATTTCCCTACTCATCCACAGGATGATTTTCAGTTTCTACCTCTGAAGCTCCATACAATTAAAATCTCATGATCCTACGTATCTTGGGAAGCATATGCATATTGCTTATGGAAAATAGATGGAGTAGAAGGTAAATATTATTCTGATATTCCAGAAAGTTAATATTTTATGCAACCAAGTATAGCTTTCAACAGAAAGCCATTTGGATACAGAAAATCAGGCTTTTATCTTCTTATGCACCAGTTTTTAGATAATATAATTTCATTGAACTTTTCTAATCAACAATAGTTGTTCCCAACAGTACCTTGTGTATGTGGCTTGAATTAATGTACATCAATATTTTACTTTCAGACTTTTTTCTTCTCTGGCTTCTATTTTAATTTACTTCACCAGATAAAAGGGGGAGGGAGAGTACATGTTCAGAGAGAAGGTATATGTTCAAATGGCAGTTTTGTTTCACATCTTAAAATGGCTTGTCTAGCTGGATGAAGTGAAATTGATAAATATTTATGAGAAATTGGTAAATATTTGTGAGAAATGCAATTTTATGTCAATTGCCAGGAAACAATCAATGAAATTCTATTTTACTTCACCAATATTTATGCATGTGACTGCAGGTTCTATTGTAATAAAGGATGATTTTCTGACAAAATACAGAATATGAGTGTTTTGTAAAATTAAAAATTTTAAAACCAAAAAAATAACCAAAGTAAGCATATTCAAGTTGCCACAAGCTAATTAAGTTTTCCTCCAATGTAGCCTATCTCTGATATATATAGAGAGAGAGATTGCTTCATTTAGACTGTTTATTTTCAGTACAACCTCTCTTTTAAACCAACGAGGTTAATGTTTGACATTGATTAAAGGGTTACTTATCTGAGATAGAAAATTCTCACCTTTTCTCCCTTCATCAACCATTTGATATGGAATTCCAGATGCAGTCTTCAAAAGGTCTTCAGAGAACCTCAATTCAAAATCTGATTTTAGGGTCAGAATTTTTGACTCACAAACCAAAGTAGCATCAGTTTTGGAACTCATTATTAAATGTACACTCAATTCTTGGACGTCTGGTTGGGTAATAAACGTCCTACAGGGACATTTGCTCTCAGGGCAAGCTGGTTACTGCAGGAATGTTACACGTTTGACCTTTCATGATTCCCTAGAAATCTTAGACTGTTCTCTTAATTAAAAAAAAAAAAAAAAGGAAAAAAATATATGTAGTGTGATACTGGGATTCTAGTATTTCTTTTACAGATTTAAGCTTTTCTACAACAACAGCAACAAAAAATAGCATTCTGGTTTCATTGTCTTTTTTCATAATACAGCCTGACATTCACACACCCCACATCTGGTGGTGTTTCAAGACCCACAGCTAAAAACCCAGCATTTAATGACACTGTTGCAGCTTCAGTGAAAATATCTTTGCACAATTTGGGAATACTCATTTGCTGAAAAGTCAGCTGCTTTACAGTTGCAGTACATAAGCTGCCTAATTAAGATTGGAATCTCTGCATTTTATGTTTCAAATACAGTAATAATTGTTTACAAAGATAAGATATTAAACTGAGCAAAGCCACAACATATGACTCCCTAGAGCGGAAGCTAAGCAAATGAAGATCTCCTGATAGAATTCTATGCATGTCAGTAGCTGGAGAAAGTTGTTCTAGAGCACCACACAGCCACTCATCTGCTCTCCACTTCAATAGGATGAAAGGAAGAAAATTGGAAGGGTAAAAGAGAGAAAACTCATGGGATGGCATAAGAACAGTTTAATTACTTAAATATAATAAAGTAATGATAATTATAATAATAAAACCCAAATCAACCCTGTAATGAAAATAACAAATAAAAAAAACCCAAAACCCAAGAAAAACAAATTATACAAATTAAAACTCTTGCTCATCAACTCACTGATTCCTGATGGTCCCTGAGCAGCAGCCCCCTAGCCATAAAATAAACTTTTCCCTAGTTTATTGCTGAGCATGACTTCATGTGCTCTGGAATATCCCTTTGGGAAGTTGGGATCAGTTGACCTGGCTATGTCCCCTCCCAACTTCTTATGCGCCTCCAATCTACTAACTGGCAGGGTGGTGTGAGGATCAGAAAAGGCTTTGACTCTGTAAGCACTGCTCAGCAGTAGCTAAAACTTCCCCATGTTATCAACACTGTTTCCAGCATAAATCCTAAATACAGTCCCATACTAATAGCTGTGGAGAAAATTAACTCTAGCCCAGCCAAAATCATCACAGAGGCTCATCCAGACCATGTTTTCAAGGGCCTTTTGTCCTTCATTAAGTTTTTTGATCACTGGTGACAGTCAGTATTGCTGTAATATATGACTGATAAAGACAAAAAATATTTAACCATCCATAAAGCAGTCTGCAGGCAAAGCATGCTGATGAGTCTTGTCTGAACACAGCAACATTTGAATAAACCAAAAAGAAACCCAGAAGAAGCTAAGGAGAGAATTTTCCCTAAGTCAACTGTGCGTGGAAGTCTATGTCTGCTGCTGGGCAATAAAGAGGCAATAGGTACTTAAGGATTCACGTGAGCTGGGTCACCATGTGAATCCACTCTGAGGATTTTAACTATGGGAGGAAAACCTTCATTCTATACTCGAGGGTGATGTAGAGGTCAGAGAACTGCACACAGCCAGCATGGGGGGGTGAAGAAGCAGTATTAAATATACCATGTTATTTTCATAATTTCTTCAATTTTCCTTGACAGAAGTGGACTATTTGATAGGACCCTCTATCTTCATTGCAAACCATTTGCATAAAAGGTATAATTTACAGACATAAATAAATATCTGAGATGCCACTTATGGCATATCTTGTGAAGCCCAGAGATGTGTCAAACCACTGACTGACTGTGAAAGAGTACATTATTTCCCTGTTTGCTGATGGGTATGTGTTTATTATGGAATCTGAGGCTCTGTACATGACAGCAATTATATGGTTTTAGACTGGATGTGCCTTCAAATTTTGGAGCCCCTTATAATGAAAATAGAAAGGGAAGATAAGAGGGCTTTTTATACCTGTTGTGGTGGAGCAAAGCCTTCCTTCACTTTAACTTAGACTTTGCTTTAGATGTATGTGTATTTTTTTTAGATGAAAAAAAGGAAGAGGAGTTACAGATTATTTTCCCATTAAATAAACTTGTTATTAGATTATTTGGTGAATTGGCTGATAAAACATATTTTTTGTAAGCCATAATCTTCTAATTTCTTTAGCTACGACTAATAGATTTCTCTTCCTAAAAGGCAGCCAACTTGGTTAAATAACGGGCCAGAGGAAAAGTACCTAAGCAGTACTTTTCCTGAAAGAAGAGGGGTTAATAATTGATAAGGTCATGCCACTCTCTATAGATATTTTATAAACAGGAGATATATATATATATATATATATGTAATCTATAAATTGAAATTCATGCATCCTAGGGAGATGAAATCCCAAGACCTAGAATGTACAAGTAGCCAACATGAATAATAAATCTTTATGCTAATACACTTTTTCAGTAGCATATGAAAATGTGAATCATGTGTCATAAAACACTACATCAAAGTTCCACAACTTTTTAAGCATCCTGAAAATGCACAATATACTAAAGTGTGTTTTCCATCTGTGAAAATGTTGTGAGGAGGCTAGGTGGGCACAGTTTGGGTCTAGGCGTCTTCAAAATAGAGACAATTTATCAAGGTGTCCTTGGGGTCTGTGACAGTGTATCAGTCATTTAGACATATAAATATGTCTAACTATAAATGTAAAAGTAAACAGAATCAATGATTTTTAGAGTGAGGGGAGAATTTAAATAAAAATGCTGAAAGGAAGCGAGAAATTAGCAGGTTAAAATAAGTTATTTTGTCAGTCTGTGACTGGCAGTTCCCACTTTTTCAGCTGAGAAGCATATATGCACATAGTGCACAGGAGCCAGCCTGCCCAGCCAGATTCAACAGCTGCATGGAAGGAGGTTTGGTTCATATCTGGGAACACACCTGTCCTGTCAGTCTTCTGTCAGAGTCATAGTGTGGGTTGATACCTCCAGCTGTATCCCAGTACTTGGCATTACTCTAGGAGGTTCTGGGAAGCTCCCAGGAATGCAGCATCTGTACTGAGGTTTATCAGGACATATTCTTTTGTTCTGTGCTTAAATAGCAGCTTTTTGACAGACAAAAGCAATCATAATATATAAGACTATATTTCTCACTGTATGTTATGACATGGAGGTTCCAGACATATCATGGGTGGGCACTGTGGTACTTACTGGCTGTATTGTTTTCCAGCAGAGGTGATAAGACAGAGTTCTGGTATATTCTTGGTGTCTGGATGAAGTGCTGACCCTAACAACACCAGCTGGAACTTTTCTTTTGAATGACCTAATCCCAGGAGTGAAAAGGCACAGGGATTCATGAAGAACAGATCTTTAGGTGGATGCTTCTTGCTCCTTGCATGAGTGACACTCCAGCTTACTTCTACCTTAATTTCTGAGTCTAGTTTGTATTTTAACTTGGTTGGCCACTTATGACTCAAGGCATTCACTGTTCAGGACAAACAAGTTTGTCCCTCCAAGCATCCATGCTGGGACCAGTACTATTTAAAATCTTCAGCAACATAGACAGTAGCATTGAGTGCATCCTTAGGAAATTTGAAGATGACACCAAGTTGAGTAGTGAAGTTGATAGTTGATTCACAAGATGAAAGGGGTACCATCCAGGTGGGCCTTGAC
This sequence comes from Ceyx melanurus, assembly GCA_024611195.1. Taxonomy (NCBI): domain Eukaryota; kingdom Metazoa; phylum Chordata; class Aves; order Coraciiformes; family Alcedinidae; genus Ceyx; species Ceyx melanurus. The sequence continues at coordinate 24,279 of JANHGL010020677.1, read as the reverse complement.
AGGCTTGAGGACTGAATGCATGAGAAACTCATGAAGTTCAGCAAGGCCAAGTGCAAGGTCCTGCACCTGGGTTGGGGAAAACACCATTATCAATACAGGGTGATGAATGAAGGAATTGAAAGTAGCCCTATGGAGAAGGACTTGGGGATTCCAGTGGATGGAAAATTGGATTGGACATGCCTCAGCAATGTGCACTTACAGCTCAGAAGGCCAACTGTATCCTGGGCTGCATCAAAAGAAGCATGGCCAGCCGATTGAGGGAGATGATTCTTCCCCTCTACTTTGATCTCACAAGAATCTACCTGGAGTACTGCATCCAGCTCTGCAACTGGACATGGGAGTTTAGTGATGATAGGGACTACCAGGATTTAACAGTAATTAAAACATTCTAGTGAGGCAGAGGAGGATAATGAGAACAGATAAAGTAGGCTGGGCTAGATGACATTCTCATGTCCTTCCTGACCTGGATTATTCCATAATTTTATGAAAGAGAATCAGTATATGAAAAGGGAGAGGAGCTAGGGGCAATCCAGGGGCACAAAATAGGAAAAAAAAGAGGCAATAAAGGACAATAAAATTTAAAAAAGAAAAAAGAAAAGCAACTGTCCTGGTTTCAGTTGGGATAAAGTTAATTTGCTTTCTAGTAGCTGTTATAGTGTTTTGGATTTAGGATGAGAATAATGTTGATAGTACACATGATTGAACACATAGATGTTTTAGTTGTTGCTGATCAGGGCTTGCACTAAGTCAAGGACTTTTCAGCTTCTGCCATTGAGTAAGCTGGGGGTGCAAAAGAAGCTGGGAGATGACACAGCCAGGAGAGCTGACTCAAACTAATCAAAGGCATGTTCCAGACCATATGACATCATACTCAGCAATAAAACTAGGGGGAAGGTTGGTGGAGATGATGCTACTGAGGGACTTTGGGCTTCAGTTGGATGGTGATGAAGCAACTGTTTTCACTTGCATTGATTGTTTTACTTAGGTCTTATTTTCTCTCTTTTTGTTCCTTTCTTTTTATGATTTTTTTGTTATGATTATTATTAAATTATGCTTTATTTAAAATCTATTATTAAACTGTTTTTATCTCAACACATGAATTTTATTACTTTTATCCTTCTGATGCTATCCTCCATCCAGCTGTGGGTGAGGAGTGAATCAGTGTTTGTGTAGTGCTTATTTGTCAGCTGGGGTTGAACCAGTACAGCAACATAGTGGGACTTTTAACATTTACTTAGTAATAACATCAGACTGTTTGCTGGATATATATTCACAGAGATACATTTTTGCATTACTTTTTCATGTTCACACACTAACAAATAGTTTCAGAGTCTGATCAACTTTTTGGTTTTCACCGATGGCTCTGGATAACTACTCAACAGTGATCTGTGGTTATGTTTCTGCTTATCTGTTCAACCTGTCAGAAAAGATTCAATTTGGGAAACTGTTGTCTGGGAGAAGCAACAAAATTAGGACACCCTCAACACACAGACACTGTTCCACTGGAATGGAAACAGGTGGAAATCCCCCAGAGAATTCAGAGGACGAAGGGAGTCAGTATCTAGAAACTGGTTCCATAAATGGATTTTAAAACCCCTTCATTTCACATAGTTCAGACAGTAACAAATCTATCCAGCAGAAAGCCCACAGGGAAATTCTTGAGTGGAGTTGCATGAAATGTATGAAATCTACATATAAAGAGCAAACTGAAAGAAGTATGGGTACAAGTCTGCCCTTTCATAGGTCTCATAGTTATTAATATGAAGAATCTGACATTACAGTAGATAACCTTGATGTCCTACAGTCTCCAAAGTCAGGAACCACACTTCCTTCTCCTGCACCCATCTCCATCGAGGTACAGACTAAAAGAACAAAGGGAAAACCCCTGTCCCAAAGAGGCTTATAATCTAATAAACCAAAAAGATATTGACAGTGATTGAAAATATTATGGACTCTGTGACTACCAATTGTAATGAAGGTTGACGAATATTTATCATATATATCAGATCTACTTCTCTACCCATTTTATATGCCTGTGTCTGCAGTATTTACTCATCTAGCTATATATAAATAACCATAATTAAAATATTTCCATCTCAGTAAATTAATGTGCATTGTTTATCTGAAGTCACCCTCCACCTTCACACTATCAGCTGTGGTCTGATGTGGGATGGCAGAGCAGCATACCTAGAAACACAATGTATGGAGGATAGTCAGGGGCTTGGGATGTTATGGCATATCCTCTATGCTGTAGCTCTATCTCAAGACAGTGCTTTGGCTTCCTAGAAAGTGTGGTAAAAGGATTGATGCCACACAACCTTAGCTCAAGCATTCAGTTGAAAAGGACATTTCTCCTACCTCCTGGTAAAGCCAGCACATTGTAATAAGTTCAAGTTGTCACACAAATCAGTAGTTTACAACTCCTATGAAGTCCCACTTCATGCTTTGTTAGCACAGGCCCATACCCTTTTACATGCAGTTTTGCCCACCACTGATTAAGCTCTTTAAAGAAAAGAAAGCCAGATCTGAAAGAAGATATGCACACTCAGTGAAGGACTCAGTTCAAAATCCAAAATTGTGGTCCTCAAAAACACAGAGGCAGCTGCCAGCCAAGAGACGTCCAGGACTGCAGTGACTCAGCTCCTGGCAGCAGCAGTGCTCCAGGTGCCTCCTGGAATAATAATGGCTACCTCTGGTGACAAGATGCAGCAGCTTACTGCCCAATTAATCCTCAATATTCCTCTACTACAGAGTTTATCATTATGATTTTTTAAACAACTTCAAAGTGTTACGGACACCATCTTTTCTATGTAATAAGCCCCTGGTTAACATGTTCAGCCATTTCTACCTGGTGAGTTTCAAAGCCCCATCTTATGTTGTCCTGACGTGGAGCAAGAAACAGAACTGTTGTCTGTCTGCAGTAAACAATCTTGGGACCAGAGTTTATACTGAATTAGTCAAAAGATTATCTAATCTGGAATCAAGACCTCTCACTTTGGAAAGTGTGCAAAGGCACAAATTTCTTTCCCTGCTTAACAGAGTCTTTCATGCATTTTAGTCCATTGTGTGGGTTATGACTGGGGTAGAGTTAATTTTTTCTTCATAGTAGCTATTATGTGGTTATGTTTTGGATTTATCCTGGAAAGAATGTTGATAACCCAGGAATGTTTTAGCTGTTGTTGAGCAGCAGTTACACAGACTCAAGCTGTGACAGCTGACCCCAGATGACTAAAGGGATGTTCCAGACCATATGTTGACACACTCAACAATAAAAGCTAAGGAAGGTTGGCATTGTGTGATGCTGCTCCAGGTCTTGACATTGCTTGGATGAACCAGCAGTGTGCAATTGCAGCCAAGAAGGCCAATTGCATCCTGGGCTGCATCAAGACAAGTGTGGCCAGAAGATCAAGAGAAGTGATTCTGCCCCTCTACTCTGGTGAGACCTCAGCTGGAGTATTGCATCCAGTTCTGCAGCCCTCAACACAGGAAAGGCATGGACCTGATGGAACGGGTCCAGAGAAGGGCCACAAAGATGATCAGAGGGCTGAAACACCTCTCCTACAAGGACAGGCTGAAGGAGCTGGGGTTGTTCAGCCT
>JANHGL010020677.1:3321-17149 GCA_024611195.1 Ceyx melanurus | reverse complement strand
TAGCAAGGGGGGGAGATTCTCCCTAACCCTCCTTTTGCTGTTTAAGTACTTGTAGAAGCTTTTTTTATTGTCTTTTATCTTAGTCGCCAACTTGAGTTCAAGCTGAGCTTTTGCCTCTCTTATTTTATTCCTTTTTATTCCTTATTAGGCTGTCTAAGACTGCAGTCATTAATAAAAAATATTTTCATTTGTTTGTAACAATGACAACAAAAATAAGCTTTTTCTCAGATAATTCTGCTAGCTTTTCTCATATCTTTTCCCTAACACTAAGAATCTCAGTGCAGCAAGACCGCGAGAGCCAGAAAAAACTTTGTGTGTGCCCAGAGGCCAGACAAATTAGTGAAAGTAGACACTACTGAGGAACCACACACAGGCTGAGATGTACTTGAGCTAATATCTGGTAGCTGAGACAATATCAAGGTTTTGCACTATTTTTACTCTTTACTCATTGATTTTGATGTCTAGTGGAAATAGGGCACTGGACCCTTGATCTTACTCAGGATTAATTTCTTCATGTCAATTAGTAAGTAAAATGAAGTAAATTGAAAAATATTGGGGGACTACAAGCCTTCATCCAATTGGAAGATGGGTAATAAATTCCTTCTTCCCAGGCTCAACTTCACTTCCAACTCTTCTACCTTCACCCCTCAAGTAGCACAGGGGGATGGGGAATAGAGGTTGTGGTCAGTTCATAATGCTTCATGTTTACATTTCCAACTCTCCTCACTCTCTCTGCTCCAGCAAGATCCCACCCAGTCCTTCATAAACTTGTCTAATAAGTCCTCTCTATGGGCTGCAGTTCATCAAGAACTGCTCCAGCGTGGGTCGACAAGGTGCAATCCTTCAGGTGTAGAGTAGTTGAGCATGGTTTCCCCATGGAAAAAGAAATCAGATCCTGCCAGAAAACCTATTCCTGCATGTGGTCCTCTGTATGCATCAAGGTTCCTGCTAGGAGCCTGCTATAAAACAGGTTCTTCATGGGGTTATAACTTCCTTCAAGGAACTTGCACCTGTGTGGTATCCTCCACAGGCTACAGGTGGATATATGCTCTACCACTAACCTCCATGGGGTGCAGGGGACAGCCTGCCTCACCACATTCTTCATCACGGGCTGCAGAGGAATCTCTGCTCTGGCATCTAGAGCACCTTCTCCCCCTTCTTCTTCACTGACGTTGGTATATGCAGGGTTGATTCTCACCTTTTCTCACTACTCTCTCTCACAGCTTCTATTCAGAGTGTTTTACTATTTCTTAAATAAATTAACACAGGGGTACAAACAGTTTTTCTGATGGGCTCAGCTTTGGCCAGAGGTGGGTTTATCTTGAAGCCAGAGCTCATTCTGTCTGACACAGTGACAGTTACTGTAATTTTCCTCACAAAAGGCACCCTTGCTTTTTTTGTTCACTACTAAAACTTTGTCCCATAAACCAAATAAATGTGTCTAACATGATAAATAGACCCAGTCTACATATTCTTTTTCCCTTACAGCCAGCCAACTACTGTTTCCTAAGATGTTGAAATCTAATCCAAGCTTGTTTATTTTTCTCCCTTCAGAATATGAAGAGCAAGAAAGATGTCCGAAGAAAATATCTCACTTGTTTAGGTATCTGTATGAGGCAGTCATGAACAATCTTTGCATATGACTTGCTGTTGGCTGTGACAGAAGCACACATGACCAGCAGAACTAGTTGGCTGAACTTTAGATAAAAATTTAGGTGAGATATATTATCACATGTACTAATAAAACTACCTACAACAAATAAAGCTGAAATCTAGAAAAGTTTAATTAAGAAATGTTTTTAAATTCAAGTAAAACATAAATGTGGAAAAGTAGGTAGCATGAAAAAATCCTTAGCCTTCTAATAATCTCAGTTTAACAGTAACTCCTGCAAGGGCATTCTAATGATTTTTTTTTTCTTAGTATTTTGAGAATGTTTCTTGTTTTTCTCCAGGATCTGCATATTTTCTATGTGGCAGATGAACTCAGATTTCTATTTTCTTGTTCATTTGTTTCTAGCTTCCTTTGGTATTTGAAGTAGCTTGTCTTGCCTGCATCTACTTTGATGCCCTTTTACAAGACAAAGTGAAACAGTTTATTTATGAGGGGTTTTTTTGGTTAATAGTCAGTTAGCTCTTTCTTGGCTATATCTCATCTTCTTATATTTTATTTTTTGTCAAAGTCAGTAATAGATGATGAAGATTAAATTTTAGCCAATTTTAGCAAATATTTATGCTGCAGCAAATATTCCCCTCCAGGTCATTTGGTAGAAGGTGTACTACCACTTTTAAATTACTATAAGCATATTAAATTTCTCACAACTCATTTATGAGGTTTTAGCTAGTCAATCTGTAGTCAGAAAACATTCTATCAACCCACAAAGCAATGTATGTTTTTCATTTATTGCATTCTATTTTTCTCATTCTGTTTGACCCTTTGTGGTCTGTATAATTTTGACAGTTTGTGGTTGACCTTATTACACTGATCTAATTGATGACCACTTGAATTATGATGACAAAACAGCTGTACTAATCATGTAACACATCTGACTACTTTTACCACATTAGCTTTCTGGGAAATCCTTTAGCAAATTATATTCACATGTTAAGCTCCTTTGAACAATCAGTTCAGCTAAAGCCTTAACCACCCAAATCCATTTCTTTTCTCTAATAATCAGTATCCTAATTTTTTAGCAATTTAGTCTTTTTTCCACCAGGTTAAAACCAAATTATATACATATTTCATGTCCAAAGAACAATCATTTTAAGACAACAAATGAAATGAACACAGCTTGAAATTATGTGAATTACAAATCTTCCTATTCTGAAATATATTAACAACTGCCTGCAAGCTTGAAGAACTTAATTGTTCTTCCTTTTTTTTATGTGCTGAAAAAAAACCTGGAATATTTATCAAGATGAATAAAATGTGTTCATATTTCACCTTATCCTGGAAAAACTTTTTGCCTCATCTCGATATATAAAGTAATAAAAAAAACCTTACAAATCTTCAGTGTAGACATGTGAGTCAATTCAGACATTTTTGGTTGGGTGTTTTTGTTAATAATGCATCCTGAAAAGAAGATTAACATTTTCCTTTCTTAACTTTGTGACAATTTATATGCAGTGATGCCATAGTTTAGTGTAATGGCGGCTTATTGTGTAGGTAGATTTGCCTTTTAGATGCATACATCTGCACTGCAGCTGCCTGATTTACATGGCTTTCAAGAAAAGTGCATGTAGAAATCCCAGTTAGGAGTCACCCTTTCCCAAAGGAACAACAGAAAATATCAACACCACTTACCCTCAAAATTAGTTCAGAAATCATATGCTGTCCTTGCACTATACGAATAAATATCAGCTCAGGTGCATCAGTTACATGCAGAGTACAAATGTGATGTTCCTTATGCTTCATATACCTGAAAGAAATGTAGCTGAGTTAGCACAATACTGAACATCAGTGCATTTATCCTGCATTTCAGCACCACATCTTAGTTTGAATTTAGTACATTCCTCCTTTCTGGCTTCTCCAATGCTCAGAGCTCTGCCTGTCAGGAAGTCCTAGAAACTCATTACAGGGAGATTTTGAAAGAAATGGGTAATAACTAGTGAAAATCACCCTTTTATCATCACACTCCATCAGGCAGATGTTAAATGAATTAGAAAGAAATGGAAGAAGTACTGATTTCTGAAAGGCAATTTTAAGAATTTCTCTGACACAGAGCTTAAAAGCACATAAATTTGCTAATCTTTCAGAGAGTTTCTCTTCATCATACACAATAGTGTTATTTAGAAGGTGAACTAGCATCTCCTGTGGTGGGATAAACTCTCTTATTATTCAGATGCACACAATGGAGGTAGCCCTAAAAGGTGTTAATCAAGTTACAGGTCTTGTCTCAGAGGATTTGTGATCTAATTACTGACTGCTCTTAAAGTATGACTGCACACAAGTGTGACAGTAGTAAGCTTACACATCTACTTTATTGTTGGGCCTTATTTCAATTATAAGTATCTTTAAGATCAACAACTCATTGCTTGGTGTATTGCAGATGTCATAACAGAGCTACTCTTACAGAGGCATTTGAAAGAAGATGAGTAATTCCATATGTTAGATATCTAAATAATTTTTGAGCCTTCTTTGTAGGAAAAGGTATCTTTCCAATTGTGGGTAATTCTCTAGAAATATTTTTTTTATTACTGTTTTTTTTCTACAAAAATCCTAAGAGGTTATTACAGTGTTAGTTCAGGGTACCTTCCAATTAATAAAGTATCTTGTACATGTGTATGTTGGTTGCAGTCAAACATAAATGAAATATGTTTCTGTAAATACTTGTGCACCTAGAGAAGTGAACACTGTAACCTACTGTTGTAAAATGTAATGTTTTTCTCAGTAAGATAAAAGGCATGGCAGCAGAAACACATCTTGTTAGAAGGTATATACAAAGAAATTCTGACAATGTAAATGGTTTACCAAGCTACATTAAAATGCTGATTTAACTCCTACTGTGCCTTAAAAAAAAAACCAAACAAACATCATGGGTTTTTTAAAAAACATTCTCGTGACATTCATCACACTGATTACTTCATATGGTTTTCCTCTCTCCCTTAAATTGGAAAGGGTGCTGCTGCCTCACTGTCTGCCTCTGGGGTTTGATCCACTCATACACAGCTTTCTCTGTCTGGCTCCCACCAGGTCATGAAGAGCAGATGACTGAGTTGAAAGAGAAATCTCTTCATATGACGGAGTAGTGTGCACATGTCTGTTTAGGGTGAGGTCTTAAAGGAATTTATTTCCGGTTTCCCATCCTTTACTCCTGGGAAGGGATATTTTGGCATTCAAGTGCTATTTTTTCTAGAACACACAATGACATTGAGATCAACTCACCCTTATGTTCACCACAGGTTTTAATCAGTGAAACATTTTAATTTTCAGAATAAACTGAATATACTTTTCTCCTGTACTGCATTGCCTCTGAGCTGCAATGGGAAGAGATAGAAGTACAATTACTTTGAGATTTATCTGCGTTCCAACAATGCTCCAAGAGCTTTCCAGTAGGCATATTACACTTGAGTTTGGGGGGACAATAAGCCTAAAGGAATGAAACAAAAGTTGGAGACAAGCTTCTTGAGGAAAATATAGCTGCCTAGATCAGTGGATACTTCAAATTATAACAATCATTACTAACAGAAGAGACAACAGAGACTTGGCAAATGGTTTCAGATGTAATGTTAGATCCAGCATCACTTTAACTCAGAAATCTGGATTTGTCAGTAGATTTTGCCTCTTGAAAAAAAAAAAAAAATCATCACAGAGACAAGCATTATGAAAAGGATTAGCTCAGCATATTACTAGCCTGCTTTATGTACACTCCACTTGCATTTGGTTTGCCAGAAGAACATTTTCACAGTGAACAGCTCTAGGACCTTTAACTCAAAACTGAATTGGTCAGGTAGTTGGACTGGATAATCACTCTATGTCCCTTCTAACTGAAACAGTCTGTTCTTTCAAGTTGGAGTGCAGTTGAAGATGAGAAGTCAGACACAAAGGATACCACTAGGAACTTTTTCTAGCTATGCATCACTTTTATTCTAGCACACTTTCTGGGTGATTGCTCCATTATGTTGAATGCCATCACACAGCATCACATTGGGCCTTTGAAAAGCCTTTGGAATTGTGAGTTTTTCTGGTTAGCAGGAAATGGTTTATGTAAAAGTTTCAGTTATCTTAAAAATGGGAAAAAACAAATCAGATGGACAGTTACACAGCTCTGGACTTTCTCTTGGGGATGATTTTCTTGTGTTTTTATTGCTTTGGTTGATGTACCTGTGCAGCCCCCTATACACCTTCTACTTTTATCCACAACAAGCTACAATAACAAATAGCATCTACTCCAAAATAATTAAAATTCTCAGTGAACTTGCATTGTATTCTGATTTGAGTGGAGTTACATGTCCATACTTAGGAATTCTCAGTATTTCAGGGACTTTACTTCAGAAGGGAGCTCATTGATTTCTCATATCACTGCAAGGAAAGGCGGTAGCTATATTCGTTTGCTTGAGCAATGTTTAAAACAATGGACAAAATTTCCCATTTGTACCTGAAGATAATAAGTTGAGTTGGGTGGAGAAATGAAAAACACTTCTTGCATATTATTCCTACAACACACATGAATATCCAGCCCCTTTCTTCCTTCTATGTAGAGAGAATGAAGAAGCATGTTCAGCAAAAGTATTGCAGCTTACTTTCTGAAGCAAAGACTTATTTAAATACCTGGAATTTCCTTAAAGAACCTTTCTTCTGCCAAAGGAGGATCAGAGAAATATTTTTCATGATTCAGAACTTCCTTTTAATGGATATAACCTGCAGGAAAATCTTTGCAGAGGGCACAAATTTTGTCTCCAAAAGGCTCTCTTGCCATTGCAGGGGAAGTATTACTCAGCAAATACTGCATTGTACTCTTAACCATTAATTCAGTGTGCTGTTGAACACTCTGGGGGATAAAGCACAAACTCTTCAAGCTGCAGGAGATCCATCCATCTCCATTCTAGAAAGGAGATTATTTTCTTCCTTGATTGATAAAGTATGTTTTTCATTCTTCAATACTTACAACTATAAAACAGTGAGATTTTAAAGAGGAACAATAATATAGATATGAGCTCTGCCAGATGCCACTAGTTGTGAAATAAATATAATTAACTGACACTGAATAGCATCAAACATTTAAAGATTAAACCATTTGATTACATCATGTTTCAGAAACAAAACAGTTTTCTTGACTACAATTTGACTAATTCAAGTGTTCTTCATTTGTGTCTGTTATTTAAAAGATATTTCTTTGTACATACTTTGTGTAGGTATCATTCATGTGAGAAAAAAAAAACAAGAATAATAAACAGAGGAAAAAAAGAAATTACATCATGCCATGAAAATGACTGTTAAGGATACTCCTGAGCAAATGGCTATGCCATGTGTAGGTCTCTTCTGCTAATAGATTAACATTTAATAATAATAATAATAATAATAATAATAATATTTTTAGTAATTATGTCAATAACAACACCTTATTTGTAGCAATATATAGACATGATTATGATCCAGTTAAGTTAAATGAATAAAAAACAATGTTCACTTAAAAACAATAGACAGCAAATGAACATGCAAGCAGGCTAATATAAGGAAACATGGTACGAGGGGATTAGAATGTAAATTTTTGATCTCCTGATACAGTTCTGTCAAATGTCACATATTGTCATATTAGGTGATAGTGTCCAAACATCATGCATGCATGCATGTATGAATGCATCCAGAAGACAGTGTAATGTCTTTTGGGAGTGTTTTCTATGGTTTTCACAGATTCACAGATATTAGAGGTTGGAAGGGACCTAGAAGATCATCTAGTCCAACCCCCCTGCCTGAGTAGGATCACCTAGACCAAGTCACCCAGGAACAAATCCAGGCGGGCCTTAAGTGTCTCCAGAGATGGAGACTCCACAACCCCCCTGGGCAGCCCATTCCAGAGCTCTGTCATCCTTACTGAGAAAAAGTTCTTCCTTGTGTTGATTTGTACTAAGCCTATCACAGAAGATGGTTGTTCTATGATTAGTGATTCTTCAAGCTACACGTTTTATACGATCATGAAATCAGCTTCAGCTCCTTTTTGTTTCATTCTTTGTGTTACTACTACAAAGCACCACTGCAGGTCCACAGTGAACCTCATTTCTACTCTGTGATCAACACTGAAACCTGTAAAAATCTAAAGAGCAATAATGCACTCCACCAACTTAAAAAAGTATAGTTAGCTATAAGGTTTGTTGTCTTTTTAATCACAAAAATGTCACTAGTTGAAAAAAAAAACCCAAACCAAAACAAAGGTCTCCTAAACATTACTAAGGGAAATGTTGTAATTGACTTAAAATTAAAAAAAAAAAAATTACAACTTGATAAAAATTGAAAAACAAAAATTGTTTTTCACACAGGCTGGGGCTGGCTGGGGTGCAGCCTGCACATGCACACAAACAGGAAGGAGGAAGAGGCATGGTTTCTGGGTGGGTCTACAGTCGGTGTGGCACCGGAGGAAAATTTGCACTGGTGGTCTGAAACTTTTTCATCTCCTTGGCCTGAATTTTCCAACCAGTTTGCTGCTACAATTCTTTGGAGCACCCCTTGCCAGCTGTGTTGGTTTTGTCTGACATTTTTTCCCTAAACCCCGTTTTCCCATGCCCTGTGGAGGGGGTCAGGGCACAACCGCCCTCCTGCTTTCTTCCAATGGTTTCTGGTTGCCCCCCTGCTGGTCATCAAAGGGAAGGAGAACCACAAATTCGGACTGTTTTCTGTTCTGTTGTATTCTGCTGTTCAACATTTAATGTTTCACATTGCAGTTTGCATTCTATACAAATATATTTATATGTAAATATAGATATATATTTTTTCATAAATTCTTGTCTCTTTATAAGCCTTCTGGTCTCACATTGATGAATTTAAAATAGTACCTGTCTAAACCAGGACATATATATATATTAAAAAAAAACATAAAATACCCTGTTTCCCTTATAAATATTAAATAAAGATGACTCAACAGACATACTGGAAGGTGAAGAACTTGCACCCTGTGTGCTGTTCTCCACTTGGTTGCGTCTCTTCATGTATATTTATCATGTATAGGCTCAGATCGCAGACAGTGAGAAAGCAGAGCACAGATCAGCAAGCCTCGAAACCAGAGCATTGTTTTTCCTTTCCCTTTCTTTCCTTTTCAACAAGCAGGGGCTTTCCTCAACTCAGGGAAACCAGTGGGAATCAGGAATTGTCTAGAAAATTTTGGCATCTCTTGCAGGAGCAGCTGAGGGGGTCATGTGGCTGGGGGCTTTCCCATTGATAACTGCAGAGATTTAAATGCACCAAAGCTGGAAACGCCACGAGAAAGCTGCAGCTTTCTCCCTAGACTGCCTTGTTGGCAAATGAGAAGGATAAAAAAAAACAAACAAAAACAAACAGCAACAATCAAAAGCAATCAAAAACAAACAAAAACACAAACAGACAAACAAACAAACAAGCAAAAAACAACACACACCCACAAAAAACACCAAACAAAACAATCAGTTGAAATTGCTGCTCTCTGGTCCCCATCAATATGGTGTCCACTCAGTTCCACAGACATACATACAACTACTTGTAAAAATCAACCTAAAGTTTTGTTTTGTTTTCTGGCTCAGTTCATTATTACACATTGTGCACAGCAGTAAAAATGCCGTCACAAAAAAATTTAATGAAACACTCCCAAAGTACACATATCTCAAGAAAGAATATAATTGCAAGGGGCAGATATCCCTACTGTGGATTACTACAAAGTATTTCAGAGTTAGAGAAATACACATCTGTTAAAATATTTTTTTGTATTTCAGGTATTGAGTAATTACTTAATTATTTTAAAAGGGAATAAATAATATTGCCCTTTTGAGAGAATATTGAACAAGTGTGAAGTTGTGATCTTTGAATAACAGTATTGCTTTTCTTTCTCTGGCAATAAAACTACAAAATCTACTCTAATAGACTATTATATAAAAACTTTCTAGACAAGAGCTTTTATGAAAATTCAGCAGTGGAAAATTGTTATGGATTGCAGTTTCCCCTGGGAAGAAAAAATGATAGGAAATTCCTTTGAATCTTGTCAGCACAATAAACTACAGCATTTCATATATATGAATAATAGGAAGAAATTACTGCAAAAACCAACCCAGCTTTGGACGTGTAGAATATTGAGAGTTCCAATCAGAAATGCTTCTTCCTTGATGTTCCAAAATAAGCGCAAGCAATAAATACCCTATTTTCAAATTATTTCATGATAATAGATGCATCCTACTGTACTCATACAAAAAAAAATTCAGTATAAACAGACAATGGTATAGAATACAGTCTGTGGCAGGAAAATATGTTCTTAGGAGTTCATATAAAGTGTGATTTTATAATAAGACTTGAAGCAAAAAGCAATTTAGATTACATAATGCTAATTACCAAAAAACAGATGAAATTAAGGCTGATGGAGACTGTTATCCCATTCCTATTGAAATTATACACTTCCATTCTAGCCTCCTGATACATCCTTCACTGATTGTGGAGTAAATCAGAGTCCCAAATGTCATTCTAATAGATTCTCATGTATTATTTGTATGGCCATGTTCAAAATCTTATTTACAGCTAAAAAGAAAGCACTAATCTTTTACATATATATATATATATTATATATATATATACATGTATACATATTTTATGCATATATATTCTTACTTTTCATTGGTCTTCAGCACAGGTTACACCCAAATGCACCTTTTACATAGTATTACTTTGTTCTCTTCATTGCCTTTAAAGCCAGTTTTGTCCAGATCCAAATCTGCATTTCTTTAAAATTACTATTACTGAGTTGTTTGTAGTGTGGGATTTACAGTGCCAGTCTGTCCCCATGCCCTGCCTGTAACCCCATCAGAATTTCTCTGCATTACATCATTGTGTTAGAGTTGTAAATATCTCATTCTACCTAGACAACTTGTTTCTATTGCTATATATATAAAACTATAGTTGTGACACACAGAGATAACCAAATTAAAAAAAAAAGAAATGGCAACAGAAACATGATGTTAGAAAACAGTCCTAAAAATAATCAAAAGATACCACTGAGTCAGACTATGTAGCTGGACAAAACTTGTGAAGTCCAGTCTCTGGTAATGGGATACAAACTTTGAAGCTGATAGCTATGTGCCTTAGATGCTAAGAGTGTTTTTTTCTTAGTGGAACAGGTTAATCAAAAACTGTGAAGACAGAGCATGGAAGAAGCAGCCAGTAAAGGTTTCCAAAATTTGGGAAGTATTTTCTTACAATGACTAAATTCATGTTAATTAGGAACTGGGAACTAGGAATGATCATAAGTGATGCAATAAGTATAATAACCTGCAACATTCAAACTGAGGTGAGAGACTAATTTTATGGTAAAATATAATTTAATTGAAGGGTAATAACACCTATCATTTTAGCAAGTTTGCGGGTCTTATTGAATTTGCTACTTGTTTAATTATTCAGTAGTATATATCCAGGTCTGGTGTCATTTGGATATTTTTAGCTGCCTAAAAATAGGCATCTGTTGCTATTTAAGGCAACCTAAGATATCTAATACATCTGTACACTTCATGAACCAAATCCATTTATAAAGTCACAGTCCTTAGAGGTTAGGAAGGAGATAGGATAGACTTCACAGAATCACAGAATGTTAGGGATTGGAAGGGACCTAGAAGATCATCTAGTCCAACCCCCCTGCCTGAGCAGGATCACCTCGACTAAGTCACCCAGGACTTGGCATGGAGTACACTAGCCACAAAAAAACCTTTCTTGCATATGCATACATGTGAAAAACAGATATAGCAAAATACCTGGCAAAAGAGATAAACAGGAATTCAGGATATCAGAATTAATTCTTAAAGATGATCTGCCTTATGAAGAAGGGCTGAGAATACTGGGGTTTTTTTCAGACTTGAGAAGGAAAGTCTTAGGGAAGACTTTATTACCATGTACCAGTACATAAAAGGTGACTACCAAAAAGGTGGACACTCCCTTTTTACAAGGAGTCATATGGAAAGGAGAAAGGGTTCTTTCAAGTGTTCTTTCAATCCCAGTAACAGGCAGAATTTATATGGTTCAGGAGAGACAAAGATGTGTTTGTAGATTAATAACACTGGAGAAGACTTCTCACCTGATGTGCCTAAGTTGTGTCAACTTCTGGTTCCAGATTTGAATAAGAAGACATGGTATGTCTGCGTCAGTTATGGGAAGGATTTGATAAAGAAAACATGGAAGGGAGGATGAGTGATGGGGAGAAGGGCAGGTGGGTACAGTGGAGAAGCAGAAGGGTACTTTGTGTCTCCGCTGGCATTATAGAGGAACTGGACTGGAAGTTAGGTGTAAATTAGTTGTTACCAATTTGAATGAAACAAATAAAAGATGGGAACAGGAATCTTTGTGAAGCAAAAGAGAATCAGGACAAGTACTAACGGAATCGCAGGCGAAAAATAAAGCTTTTAGGGCTAAGATCAGTTTCACCATGGAAGAAAAATGAAACAGAAGAAAGAAGAGGACAAAAAGAAAAACCACAAAAACAAACAAAAACGAATCAGAAGAAATGTAGTGGGATAACTAGAGTTGTTGCCTTTTTTCTTCCTTCCCAAGAAAATACAAAATGCTTTCTGCTATTCAGGATGTGTAAAGATCAACTGGAAAGAGCACAGTATGCGCAGGAAAATTCACATAGTGACACCTCCACACACATTCAAGGGTGTGTGGAGTGTTAAAACTTGGTCTCTATGAGGAATAAAATAAGACAGAAGATCATGAGTAGATTGGTACCACCCTGCATCTGCTACTAAGAGAGAAACAGCTGTGTGCCTGAAAATTACAGTCAGGGCAATGTGGTTTCTCCTGAGCACCAGTAATGAGGAAAGTTAGTTTGTTTTATTGAAAACAAAAAGCAAAAAAGTCAAGCATTGAAAGTTACTGTACCTAAGATGCTAGGAAATAAATTTTCTTATTGTATTCCTTCCACAGAGGTAAAAAACATACTGGAGAAAATATTCTTTAAAGTATGCTTGTGTTTACATGGAGAATAGAAGACAGAAACACAAAAGGTTTCCTAAACACAGTGACAGTTTGAAGCTCTTCCATTAATGAAAGCTATAAGAAAACACAAGTGAATAGGAAACAAAGTGAACTGAGAGTGAAATCTGATGGATTGCCTGTTTGCATAACTTTAATTTGGCAAAAAGGAAAGACAACAATTTAAACAGCTAACAGAGTGACTTAACTGCTCATCTGGAAAGGGAACATGACTCTAAAAAACAGTCAACAAGCATGATAAGGTATTTGAAAAATACCACAACTGAATCTTTCAGAAATAACATAACATTTCTATGGAGTGGACTATGTCAACCAGAGATGGTAAAAAGTTTCCAAAAGTAAAAGGGAAATCAGCCTGTACAATTCCAATAACTTCACCTCAGAGAAAGATGGTGGGCCTAGAGAACAGATAAATTCATAGCATTCTTACTGAAATTTGATGATTACCTCCCAGGAATGATCTCTTGCTTTGGTATAGCATTTCATTGTGAGTAACAAAACAAGCAATCTGAAGCAAGTACTAAAGAATGATCTATATTATATACATCCTTAATTGATATTGAACCCTACCTCCCCCAACCTCACACACTTTGAAATAAGTATAAAAAGTCTAAAAATATTTGAAAGATTACAGAGAAAGAGAAGTATCAATACTGGTATCTGCTCTGCAATCAGTTCCTTACAGATCTGTAAAAGAGGGTGAACTATTATTTCCATTATTTTCTAAAGAAGAAAATTTCAACCTATGAGCATATTGGAAAACAATTGTGCTGCATTATTAAGTGTCTTGCAAGTGTATGCAGTTCATGGCCAAAACAAGCAAAAATTTGATTGGGTCTTCTGTTGTTGAAATTCAAATATAGAATTTGCCAACAGTAGAAGCTTATTAGACACTTGTGTGTTACCTCAAACAGAGAATTTCTCCGTCAGAGTTTCTGACAATAATAATCAACCTATGTAAAAGAAAGAAAGAAAAAAAGATAAATTAGTGGAATTGCATTGAAAGTCTGTGAAATATCTGAAATATTTTGGATTCCACAGAACTACAGAATCACACAATATCTGAAGTTGTCAGGGACGTCTGGAGGCCATCTGGTCCAATCCATGTGGAAAGTTCTCATGCAGTAATACTGCTGGCTACTCCATCTACTCCATCTAGAAGGGAACATGAGGCAGCTC
>JANHGL010020675.1:7945-18996 GCA_024611195.1 Ceyx melanurus | reverse complement strand
GCGCCAAGGGAAATTTAGGTTGGATATCAGGAGGAATTTCTTTCCAGAGAGGGTGGTTAGGCATTGGAATGGGCTGCTCAGGGAGGTGGTGGAGTCCCCATCCCTGGAGTCGTGTAGATGTGGTGCTGGGGGAGATGGTTTAGGGACCCTGGCAGTGTAGGGTTAGTGGCTGGACTTGATGATCTTGAAGGTCTCTTCCAGCCAAATCATTCTATGATACAGTCAAACCATCTCCCTAGAAAATTCAAACTATCTAGCCAAAAGGCTCTTTCACCTGTATGTATTGTATCAGCTCTGGCTATGGGTTCCAGGACAAGTGCTTGCAAATCTTCATCAGTGAGAATATTGTTTTTCCTACTCCTGAGCCATGCCAGGAAAACCTGATATCCAGGACCTGCCTAGCATGACTCCAGTCCACTTCCACCTCACCCAGAATAGGCTTTACAATGAATGATGTGCAGTATCTCACTACAGGCAACTCACCAGGTCCTTCTCCCTGCATCACTGTAGCTGCTGGGAAAACCAGTGCACCTCAAATTATACACCTACTTTAAAGAACAGTTTGCTTCACAGTAACAGACATGATAAATGCTATGAGTAATGACAGATCCATGTGCTGCAGTACCCTCCACCAGCCACCTACTGGTTCGTTTCTTCTTTTGATAAAGGCTTTTCTCCTTTGGTTATGTATGAAGTGCATACTTCTTGTGAGAAGGTGGATGCAGAAGCAGGGGAAGCAGAAGGCAGAAATTCTTGAGTCCTGACTGTGGAACAGAGACTCAGTGCTGATCAAACAACTGGTGTTCTTTGCCTCAGTTTCCCCAGTTGCAATATGAATAATGGCTGCATTGTAATCACACTGCAAGCAAGGCACAGTTACTATTTGCACAGTGGTGTTTTGGAGATGCCAAGCATCAGATAACCCCAGGATATACCATCATCATCAGTAAATCAATTGTATCTACCCAGTGAGAAAAAAGCAGGCACAGATGCTAGCATAATGTTATGTATTTTAGTACAAAATGAAACAAAAATCTTGCCTTCTGTCCTCAGATTTCTTGTCAAACATTCATTGCTTCACATGCTGAAGCAGTTAGTAATACAAAGCATATTTCCATCCCACTTTATTTTACATAAAGAAGTGAAGAATCATGATTGAATCAATAATTTTTTAAAAAGGGCTTAAGTTATATTTTCCTGGGATCATCTGTAGCAAAGTGTAATAAGTTTCTTAATATCTGACCTAATTATATCTGTCCTTCTAAGTTTTGTTTCCCATAAGAGCTAAATGTCTATGGTTATAAATAACATTTGAACCTCCTCCAAGTTCCAAGAACCTTTTTCAACCTCTCTCAAATTTAACATCTATTTTTAATTTGTTTTAATTTTTCACCCAACTTTAAAAGATATTATTTTGAGGCTGGCATTCTGTTCTATTATCCTAAAAATGCTTAGGTGAGACAAACTTGAAAGCTGGAGGAAAAAGAAAAATTTATGTGTGTTTATTTCATGTTGGAAAGATACCACAACTACTAGAACAAGTGACAGAGAGGCCTGGGGTAGGAAGGATGCCTTGTGATTGAAAAGGAAGTGGTTCTGTTAGAAATGTGTATCTCAGAGGTCATGTTGAGGTCTTGACAGACACTGCTGGGCAGTTCTGCCAGAGCTATTTGTATCCTTCGTGCCTACCTGAGAACCTGGCTCTGCCAGCATTCGCTGCCCCAGAGATGGTGATGGAAGGTGCTACAGGCCCCAGCCCCTGCCATCCATTAGTTCAGAGCTCCCCAGCTCTGTGCAAAATTGGCAAACTGTGCTACTGTTGGGATGGCAGAATCCTTCATACTCATCCCTTCCCACTGGCCCTGGGATTAGAGAGCTGGCACAAACCTGAGGCTGGGATGTCTCACACCTGGGTTCACTTCACACAGCAGTGAGAGATCCCAGGAGTCATGTAAGAGCTTGGTGCCCCAGTTTCCCACTCATAACTCAGAGATATTACCACTGACCTTTCTGACCAGACACTATGAGATTGAAGTCCCCTGCCAAGGGCTAGGAAATCAGGTCTAGAAATACAAGGGATTACTAGAACTGGTCATGCTTCATTCCCAGGGAGGTGCTAATAAATAACATTTATACAGTGCCCTCCATTGTGAAGAGGCCAAGAAGAGGTCTACAGAGATCCAAGCACGATTTCTGGATGGGAAATTCAGCCCTTCTTTGTTGAGAAACTTCTTTCACCTTGTGGAAGGAAGAATCTGGAGATGCAGAGTGACTGAACCAAGCCTTGTGCACCTGCAGGAGCTGCATCCATCAGCTTGGGCAGGACATAGAGCCTCATCCTGGAGCTTTTTACACGGAGCTGCCTGGGCACAAGCACAGGGCCAACATGAGCTCTGCTGTCAAGGTTCAGGTCAGGGGAGCAGGGAGCTGCACAACAAATGCAGTTTATAATTGCCCAGCCGTTCTGCTTCAAGGGTCTGGGAGACTTAAACTTCACAGTATACAAATGGGAATTGTTGGGAGAAATAGAGCAATGCATGGCTCAAAGTTATTTCAAAGGCACCCGAGTCCAGTGCTTTCTCTAGTTCATGTTCAGAGCTGGAGCAACTTGCCTAAATCCCCTCAGAAAGAGGTAGAAAAGGGCTGGGAGGATGAGGTGGCAGCTCCTCGGCAGGTCCTGTGGTGAAGAGGTCATGTTTTGTTAGATGGGCAGCAGTACAGCTTGGTGGTGCTGATGTTCCCAAGGGATGTGTGCATTTAGATCCCTGCAGGCTGAGATGGCCTCAGTTCTCCAGTTCCATTGCCTTTGCCTTAACCGTGAGGTTATTTTGCTGATGCCAAACCCAGTTGCAAGCTCTGGATCCTGGTTTAGCTGGAGATTCTGACTTTTCCCTAAGAACTCACGTAAGGGACATGCTCATCATTTTCCCGTGGACTGCCTTAGGACCTCGAGCTCTCCCCAGTTTCAAATGTAGCCCTCTGTTTTGGGGAATTCACAGCAGAGCCAGCCCAAGGCTGCTCAGAGGACCTAGTGGCACTAAACACCAGGGTCCAGGCCTGGGTTGCTCCTGCCACAGGAAAAGGGAAGGAAGGGCAGCTCTGTGACGGAAAACCAGGCTCGTTACACAGCCTCTACTGCACAGATAGGAAGGGTGAAGACAGAAGTGCTGTTGCAGGATGGGGCCCTCCCTTTACCCCTAACAGCAACTGCTGCCCTGGTTATCTGTGCTCCTTGGCTGGCCATTGCAGCTGTGAGCCTGAATTCCTAGGGCTGACATTCCCATCGTGTTCCTCTGACAGCCCTGCCCGTGCTACCTGTGTCCAGCACTCACCCTGTGCCCCACGTGGGCACAGGCAGCTGTGGGTCTGCAGTAGCAAGACATCTGCACTCAGTAGCAAAACACTGCCCGGCCCCTGCAGAAGGCTTATCTCATATCTTGTTGTATAACTGTAGACACCATCCAACTGAATTATTCTATTTTATTCTAGTCTACTCTTGTAGGATCCCATACAGTGGGCATTTGGTAAGATGTCTGGAGTTAAGTCCCCTCCAACCAAAGGAGAAAAGAAGACAAGACAGCACAGCTGGGATTTACTTACATGGGATTCCAGCTACTTGAGCTGTGGACTGGAATACAGCAGTGGTGCCCTGGCTCACTTGTAACTCAATGGGGGATTTTACATGGGTACTAAATGCAATTCTGCTTCTGTTCTCCACTTCCAAGCTATCATCCCCTGGATAAGGTGTTGAACTGTCTTTTCTTCTACCTATCTTTTTTTTGGGGGGAAAAGTAGAAGTTGAGGATCCTAGACAGTTCTGAAAATTTAAATAGCCCAACTTTGGCAAAGTGGTTCTTTTTCTTCACTAAGATGTTTTCTAATACAAAGATGGTTTGCAAGAACTGAGCATTGACATTCTTTGATGCTATATCACAGCTCTACCACAGCTACTTTGGGAAGCAGCACATGGAAAAACTGCTATTACAAAAAAGCCAGTAAAGATCCATCTTGAAATAAAATTTCTACACTTTTACCAACATTAGGCATCCTATTTTGGGAAGAAATTGAAGAGACTATTTTGTTGGATTGTTATTTTTTTTTTCCTCCAGAAAATATTGACATTTCCAATCTGGCTAATATTGGGTTGCTCCTGCTACAAGAAAGAGGAAGGACAGCAAGATATTCTTAGGTGATTACACTAATTTACAGCAATAGGTGCATACAAACTTTCTCATGTTCCTAAACTGTGAGCAGGAATGTCAGAGACTTGTTTCTAAATTGAGAACTTGCACCTGCATGTGTAATATTCCAAACATAGTAGGTGCTTCTGACTGTTTTCCTGTGTCTGGTTTTGAAAAATCTGTTCTTTGCTAGATTGGACTCATTACTTCCCAAATATCTTCTTAAATACGAGTTTGCAAGTGATGTTCATCCTGGAGTTCTCTGTGGGATCAATTCCACTGTTTTATTTTCAGATGTTATTTATTTTCATTGTTCCATAACATTTTTCTTTCCTCCCTTTTGTTTCTATCTCATTTCCCAGTAAACCTTTATAATCTCGATCTGCTGTTTTCATAGTTTCTACAACCCTCTCTTTGAAGCAACTGGACAAGATAGACCATCCCTCAAATGATGTAAAACACTTCCGCAGCGTGGACATTAAGTGTGCCAAGAAAATTCCTGAATTAGTCTGAGTGTTTCCATCCTGCATTCATCTATGTCAGCAGCAGTCATGGGAGCTGCCTGTCCTTTTTCTCAGAGAGGCTATTTTGCACCTCCGGGTCACCACATCTGCCTCTGCAAGTTCCAGTCAAGGGCTCCCCATCTGTCACCAGGAAATATGCACCCCCAGTGACCACCTTCCCAAAGCCCATAATGGCAGGGTCTTTTCAGCATCCTAAGAAACTGTTCAGAAAACAGATGTTGGTTTATTTTTATGTCCAAATATTGCTCAGATGCCTCTTTTTAAATAATTATTTTGTCTTCTTGTCTGAAGCAAATTCTGATGACCCAAACAAGGCCAAAATACACTTGAAGCAGAGAGACACAAAAACAGGTTCCTCTCCCGTGGCGATTCTGAATTTCCAGCAGAGCTGCTCTGGAGTTGTTGCAACAGCCTTTACACAATCACTGCTGCTTTGGTCCCCTCCACGGGGAGGTGTCACCCAGTCCAGCCCATCACCCTGTCTCCCTTCAGCCTGAGAGGCCGTGCACAGACTGATGGGCTGCTGTGATGTGCAGCCAGAGTGCAAAGGCAGACCTGGGGGCCTTGCAGCTCTGTTGCAAAGCTCACTAGGAGGTCAGAGCCTGCCTAGTGTAGTGGGCAGACCCCCTTTGCAATCTTCCCTGTGTAGAAGAATTGGGGTCCTCTAACTGCTGCAAGCTTGCTAAGGGATTTGAGGGTTTGTTCTTCTATCTCTGTTTGTGAGAACGTTCAAATACCAAATTTAAATCCAGGCTTAGCCTCTCTTTTCTTTACATAAAAGCTCCCACTCAAAGCAGACATGTTCTCAATATATTATTCTCTGTATTGTTCACGTTGGTTCTAATTTTTCCCATGTTGCTCAAAGCTCTATCCTCAGGTGACTGTTCTCTGAGCTTTCTCATCTCAGATTTACCTTTCAAATAAGATTTATCCATTAAAAAACAATTCTGCTGCTTTTTTGCAGCTCTCACATTGTCACATATGGATTTATCCAATAAACGCTTTTAATAGCAACATTTCTAGCCTTTGTTTGTCAAGAGCTGCCGGGTTTTTACAAGCTGGGGTTGGCACAGACACTGAATTGCCTCTCTGTACCCAGGGGAGAGTTCCATGCTGGTCATGATAGAGGTCCTGCATACACAACTAAATGAAAGGAAATTTAAAATATCAGTATCTACATAATTCACAGCCAGTAAATGGTGGAGAGTATCAGGCTTCCAGCAACTTCTGGACCGCAGCAAAGCTTCTAATAAAAACAGGGAATATGTGATTTTAATCTGCAGTTCCTCAGTCTACCCCAGAGTTAAAAGCCCAGCTTCAACACAAATACCAGAGCAGAGAACTATATAAAGGCCATCAGCAAGGGCAAATTCAGCCAGCCTAAGGGCACTGGGCAGCAAGAGCTGACAGGACAGAAGAGAGATGAAGATCTATATGCCAAAGATCTTTGGTTCCTGGGTCAGATTGAAATGAAACAGCGTTGCTGTTGTTTATCTGCCTGGGTGTCTAAGATTTACATCTCAGTGTGTGTGACATCTACCCATACAGCACTTCACCTGTATTTCCCAAAGAACTGTAAAAGGTGGTGGTTGTTGAAAAGAGATCACGTCTTTCCTTTGGTTCTATTTCCTCAATCCCTTGCTTATTCTGAGGTCTTCAGATGTCTATTACTAAATCCTTGGTCCAAATCCTCCTCCTTGAAAGCGGTGCAGTAGTATTTGCTTTTTGTCCAAAGCAAAACTGAAAGAGGAAAGAGAAGACATTGCCTAATATTCTTTTTTAGGTTTTCCAAGAATTATAAACTCCTTTTGGTGCCTCTTCTGCTTTCTTTCAATTAAATATTTAATACATTCAAACATTAGGAGGACTTCTTTTTACTCATCTTCATTGTTTCCAGTTACCCAAAGTCCCACAAGGACTTATTAATTAAATTATCTCAGTACAGTATTATCTCTCTCTAACTATCTCTATTTTCTGTACTGCAGCTTGTGTACATTATTGAGAGAAATCAGAGAGAGCAAAGAACAAAACAAAAAGATCCCTCCAGGAATACAGAGTTTGATTATACAAAGAAAACCCACAGTTTAGATTGTTCTTCCTTATTTCCCAGAGGCCTCAAATGTACGTTTTCCTTAGCTTTTTAAAAAATAATTTCCTTTTCTGGTAAAGTTATTTTACCTGTGAACTGCAGGTCAGGCTTTTGGTTACATTTCCCCGCTTTTCTGTTACCAACTCTTAGAGATTGTTGTCCCCCACGTTCTGCCTCCACCAAACAGCTTTGGTATGTTTTTCAGCACACTCTCTCCACGGCTTTGTGCCTGGACTCTGAGACCTTTCACCAGCTCTGGGTTTCCTGGGAGGAGCCTGATTTCATGTGAACATCACAGCAATTTCTTCTCACAAGTGACAAAGTGTCAGAAATGCAGTAGCATTGAAAACAGTGATGATAAGATGCCAGGAAGGGAATGACCACGTGGCCCAAAGTCCCTTTGCATCTCCTGAAGAGCTATACCTGTTTTCTGGACAAAATAACTTCTGCGCCTGGAGCTGTCAGTCAAAATCAGCTTCCTCAGTGCTAAAGTGACTATAAATAACATAATAAGACTTAAAAACATAAGTGGGAAGTACAGTGGTGTATATAATTCATTAAGCCTCTCAAGATGTGAGCTCCCTGCCTCCCTGAACCCCACAGACTTGACTCATAGACATCACACCTCTGCTCTGCGTGCATGCACACACGTTTTGGTATGTTCAGGATTTTGCTCTCTTCTGAAAACAAAAGTAAAATGGGAGGGGAGTGATCCCTTACAATTTATGCCAGGAATCTGATATTACCTCCAGTTTGTCATCTTCCCAGACAGTTAGGTGTCATATAATTTACGTTGGACCTCCTCCAAGACTGATGGCATCATCATCTGTACAGTTCTAACAGTCTACTCTTGCTAAGTATCTCTGTTTTCAAATTTGATTGTGCCTGATCTTCATTGTTTAAATTGTTTAATGTATTATAAATTAAGGCTCAATTAGATCTAACAGGTTCTAATTCAGCCCAATGTATTCACATCTGCATGTGAGTTGTGGGAAGCACAAGACAAACCAGGCTGATTCCACCCTGATTTTTCAGTCTAGAGGCTAGGTACTATTTTTGCCACTGATTTGTTTTACTGCAGGCAAGTCATCCATCTTTCTGTTTCTCTGAGGGATTCCAGATTGCTGTGTTTATAGACCAGCTGGGTCTCAGCACAGGTTGACACCTTTACACACAAGTGTTATGGAAATAACAGTAACAACCCCAGCCCATCCCATACACAGCTGCCTTGTGACTGGGGCTGACTCCTGTTTATAGGGAGTACAGGAAGATAAACTATGAGCACAGAGGCTTGCAAATACACGTCATTTCAGCGTCAGACACGGAAACCTCCCTTTCCTCCCCACCCACTTCAGATCAAGTTCTGTCAAGATTTTGGTACTTCCCAGAGGATGGGCTCTCTGCCTGCATAGAGGGGTTGATTCCTTCTACCTGCTCTGCAGGGTGCAGTCCCCTGGGAGCCACTCTGGCTGTCTGCTGTGCACACTGGACGTCTCTCTACTGCAGGTTAAGAGCCAGTTGCTTCTTCTGATGATGGAGATGGGAGAAGACCAAGCAGCCATCACATTTTCTTTTCAGTGAACAACATTGCCTACCTTCTCGTCACCAGCCCCTTGACTCAGCCCCTCAGTGGGAAAAGCTTTCATCCAGGATACAGGGGACCCAAATTCCATTCATTCCTCCACCTAAGAGAAGATAAACCCATTTCTTCAAGCACACTCTTGCTAGCAGGCTTCACAAGGGGACCTTTAGCTCCTAAAAAATTTGTTGTATTTGTCCAAAAATTAGTGGCAGAACTTGATCCTGAGAGCAATGGCAGCCTGCTGGTCTGCTGGCCAGAGCTCACAGCTGAGGGCGAGATCTGGTTCTGCTCTGTGCCCTCCAGACTACTTCTGTGTCCTATCTGGGGATTATTACTGTGTAAAATAAATAAGCTCAGACTACCCTGCTGAGTAGTGTCACGGTTCCCTAGCACCTTCCTTGCAGCAGCAGGGTGCAAGACTGAAACTACCCTAGAGATAACAAATCAAACCTTGACTTGCTTCATCATAAAACAAAAAAGGGATGGGAAGAAACAAACATACCCAGAAATCTGCCATTTTCATCTACCCAAGGAAGCCACACATGAATGACCCCAACCTGATAACAGACATTCCCTTCAGCAGCCAAGTGTGCAGTGTTGCTGCCTTGACAAGTACCTCAAAGGAAGATGCAACGAGTGTGACACCAAAGAGCACATGCACTTGGGCCAGCAAAGATGCCCCCAACTAGGTTAAAGGACAAGCTGCTACTGGTGCTGCACCTCTGCCAGTGGTTTCGCATTATCAGTGGGTTTGTGTGCTCTGCAGCCAGCCTTCTCTGAAAGTGTTCTATCTAAATAGAACTGATTAAGACCTTCCCCACTTCCCCCTCCAAAAAAAAAAAAACCCAAACAAGAAAAACCCCAGTATCTTACTTAGGAAGCCTGTATAGAAGAAGCAGAGAAAAGGCTCTCTAGCAAATATGGCAGAGAGAATTTAGATTTTAAACCTAGGAGCAAAGAAAAAAAATGGTGCCTCCTTTATTTTTAAATCCTTTGAGCATTTTCAGATCTGCAAAAATATTCAGTTAGAGCAGCTATAATAAAAATAATACGAGTACTTTTACAGTCTTCTTTGGGGATTCTTTCAACTCCCAAATCACAGGAATGTTTGTAGGTAGACAAATGTTTTCATTTTTGCAATTTATTTTTCCTCTGAAGAAAATGCATTTTAAATGATGTGCAGGATGGATTTGTGAATTTGAAGCAGCTTGCAGGCTGGTGGAGCTGAAAAGAATCAGAGTTTGTAGTGTCTGGGGCCAGGTATTTTCCTATCCAGCACCTCCTGCTGAGCCAGTCCTGGTGGCTGGGTGCAATTCCCCCGATGTCTTGATCTTTGTTACGCTGTCAGCAGTACTGAGCATTTCTGACTCAGGTGGGCAGAACACTTCACACCCCAGTAGCCATGACCACAGACTGGGAGGAACCCAGCAGGAGCTATTGTTGCCAAGGGAGAATTTGTCATTGCAAGAAGTTGACTGGGGAGTGCTGGGGAAGGGAGGAGCGGGCCAAGATCACCAGTAAGGCTGGGTGGTGAGAGGAAGATCATGGCAGGAGTGGTGGTGGGGGGGGGGATTTTTTAGTTGGTGGCAAATCAGCAAGGCATAGAAAAAGAGCACTTTAGTGTCACATATATCCCTGTGAATGTATGGAAGAACCCTCTGAGCATCCTTTGGACTGGTGTGCTTGATTTACTGCCAGAGGTGATATGCTGGAGATAGAAACTGTTCGGGGTGGTGCCAGGGATGGTGTGAGCCAGGAGCAGGGCATGCCTAGCAAGCTCCCAGATCAACCTGGGAGTGGCAGGCTGCTCAAGTGCCAGGAAAGGCTTCATTTCCAGCTGAGGTGCAGGTATGTCAGCCTAGCATGTTACCCGAGACCTGCAGGGAAATCTTCCCTGAGTTTGCATCCAGCTGGCTGAGGGGTAGCTTTGGTATTGTAGATTGAGCACCTATGCTCCAAGAGCTTACAAGTTTTGTCAGAAAGAGCACTCCTAACCATGTTTGCTTCATCACCAGCTATCTGTAGGACATGGAGAAAACAAATAGTTGGGAGAGCTTCTTGGACAGCGTTGAGTAGCTGTAGCATGTACACATGGACTGATGGATTTAAGAATAGAGTACAGGACTATTCAAAAACCTCCTACCTGAACAACAACCACAGCTCTAGCTGGACACTTGCAAATCTTCACCTTGTCTTACCATCTGCTTATCAACACTCCCCACAACCCCATGTGCCTTCTGATAATTGCAGGATTAATTTGAGAGCATCTGTGATTTAATCTATAGTAGTTTTTACTGCTTCTTCTTCTCCAGACAAATTTTGCAACTAGATGTGCCTCATAACTCATTACCCTTATTCCTTTTTGTTTTCACAGCAGGTAGAATATTTCCTACAGCAGGTTTGGGGGGTTTAGTCTTCTTCCCTAAACCTCATCCGTCCACCTGTTCTCCTTAGAATCACAGAATGTTTAGGGCTGGAAGGGAGCTCCAAAGGTCATCTAGTCCAGCCCCCCTGCAGTGAGCAGGGACATCCTCAACTAGACCAGGCTGCTCAGAGCCTTGTCCAACCTCTCCTTTAATATCTCCAGAGATGGTGCCCCAACCACCTCCCTGGGGAGCCTGTTCCACTGATCCACCACCCTCAAGGTAAAGTACTTCTTCCTGATATCCAGTCTA
>JANHGL010020674.1:52801-87015 GCA_024611195.1 Ceyx melanurus | reverse complement strand
TCCATCTACTTGTATCATCATAAAAGGCTATCAGATTAGTCAAGCATGACTTCCCCTTACAGAATCCATGTTGACTATTTGTGATAAGCCTCCTTTCCTTTACATGACTGGAGATAGTGGCAAGGACAAGCTGTTCTATCACCTTTCCAGGGTTGGAGGTGAGGCTGACTGGCCTATAGTTACCCACGTCCTCCTTTTTGCCCTTTTTGAAGACAGGGATGACATTGACCTTTCTCCAGTCCTCAGGAGAGTCCTTGTCAAAGAGTAATGGATTAAAATATTTTTAATGAGAGACGTAAATCTTTTTGAAACAAGAAAGATCCTGCAAACACAAGACTAAATCCTGTTACCTCACAAAGGGTAACATTTCAAAGAAAATGAAAATGTCAAACACAATTTGGGCAAATGTTGCAGCTGCTCTCCTTTTTAGTATTTTTCAGGGCAGTGAGAGTTAAATGGAATTCAATATTTTTATACTCTGATTATCAATTGTAGGTTTAAGGCTGTTAAAATAAAACAGAATCCAACATGTGCTTTGTCAGTGTAATGGATCATGATATTTCAAAAGTGAAAAAAATATTACCAGTTAAGAGCAGCATTTGCATTCAGTTCCCAGCATTAATTTTTTTTTTTAGAATTTATTTTTTTTATGTAAAGCACCAAAATTAAACTCAATATTATTCAAAGACTGATTTTCCACGGTATTTTCTTAGATTTACCATCTGCACTTTCTGTGTGTAAAGGATGGCAGATTCTATTACAGACTGCTGAGGTATTTTACTCTTTCCTTGAATATTACTTTCTTCTTTTCAGGAATTAAGTTCAAAACCCAACCCTTGTGAGTAAAAGAATTTTATGGTCTCAAACTCTCAGAACATCTGTGATCAATCATGTTTGCCATCTCACTGAATCCCATACCAAAAGATAAGTGATCTAATATAAAAGACATTGGTCTCACAAGTTCAACAAATTTAAATCCAATCACAGATCATCCTTTAAAATTTCATTCCTATTCAAACATATCTAGTGTAACTCGTTAATTACAGTCTCTTCTATCTTCAAGGATGCCATGAGTCTTTCTCAAGAAAAAGAATTCCATCTGTATTTTAAAAACTAAAATGTTCAAACTGTGCGTTTATACTTCCCACCTACAGCTTTCTCTTGTTCATCATTAACAAATGCAATTTGTAATTATTCACAACAATGACAGTCCCAATCTTAGCAGTGGCAGAGAGTTCCATCCTATATTCCTTTTCACTTCTTTTCTGTCTTGTAAATATTTGTAAGGTGTACACTAATAAAATTAAATAGCACAAGGCTACTGACTGTAATCTGTTATTTTCCTATAAATGTTGAGATCTGCACTTTAGGATTCCTATTGCTTTAGTACCCTTGCTCCCTATCTCTTAATTAATTAACTTCTCTAAATGCTTTATTCAATTTTTATGCTATTTGGTTTCAAATTTCTCTTTTTTTTTTTTTTTTTTAATTATATAAAAGATTAAGCACCAAAACAAATGGTTTGGATTGTGTAGGCAGTAGGGAAGGAGATGGCTAGTTAGCTGTGTAACTTTGCTGTTATTAAGTCATTAAGCACCCAAGATTTTAGAATAAACTATTAACAATCTATTTCTACAGAACTGTTTAACAATCTGATTTTAAGCTAATTTATAAAGTAAAAGATAGAAATAAAGATTTAACTAATACTCTGTTCCTTTCCTTTCAATGTCAATTTCTGAGCTTCTCTGACTTGTTGATCATCAGTCATTTCTGTACTCTGCACATTATCTAATACTGAACCAGTAGTGACACTATTTAGCACAAAAATCCAACAGGATAAAT
Source organism: Ceyx melanurus (assembly GCA_024611195.1). Taxonomy (NCBI): domain Eukaryota; kingdom Metazoa; phylum Chordata; class Aves; order Coraciiformes; family Alcedinidae; genus Ceyx; species Ceyx melanurus. Next base: position 85,173 of record JANHGL010020674.1, on the reverse strand, counting down.
GTTGTTATCAGTGACAACTTTCATAGGAAAGTAATAAAAATTCACTAAATTTTTAATTTTAATCATCAAAGAAAACGGAGATAGAACTTTCTTACTGCAAGGAAAAGAAGCTTTAGAAACACAGTACAAAAAAAAACAAACATGTATATGGGCAGAGTAAAGCCATACAGCATGTTACTGAATATCCAGTTTGACTCAAAAAGTATAGCCCACCCTTTTTACTACTTTTTTTGTGATTATGTGATTTAAGTAAACAGGGGTAAAATGTACAGTTTAATAAAAATGGAAAGCATGCCATTATTTAGTTCTTCCCTTTGACAAGCAATAAATGGAACAAGTACTGATAATGTAACATTTTCCTCCTGGCCATTTGTTATATAACACAACTATACCTGCAGAAAGTAAGTAAAAGGTAAGTAAAATAAATTAATAAAAAGAGTAAGATATTTAGAGACATTAATCTCTAACATATATTCTGAAGGACTTCATGTGCCTAACTATTTCATGTAACCATAGGAGCTGTGGATGGGATCTTTTTGGTGGCAGTGGGGCAATTTGGACAATGAAACTAAAACCATACTTCAGCTCCAAATTTAATTGCAGAACATCAGCCCCCATCAAAATTTAGTTGTTTTTTGGTTTTTCGTGGTTTTTTTTTTCTAATAATGTCACCAGAATTTCTATACTGTCACCTCTATAAAGACAGTAAGAATTTATGGCAAAAATTTACTAGGAACACTTTTTCAGAATTTAATCTGCATAGTGGTTTATCATATTGTGATATTTTAAATGTGTAAAGTCTTTTCTACATCAGTATATATTAGAACTTCTCAATTTTATTTCTCATAAGCAATTACAAGACTTTCTGTACACAGAGCAAAATATTTCTTTCTGCATTATTAAGTTCACTCTCATCTGATAATTCATTATTAGTTTTTTATGTGTATTTTATAACTAATCTAATTGTCCTACACTTTTCTATGATACAAACAACTTTAGATCATAGTGTATCTAGTGGTACACACTGATCCAATTATGTTCTGTTTCAATTACATTCACGGCTTCAGGGCAGTCAACTCTTTTCTCAAGTGTTTGCTAAGTGACTGGGATATTGAGGAAAAAAATTGTGAAAAAAAATTAACATATTACCACAGCAGTGGATTAGCTATAATACAAAAAGGAAACTATTTTAGTCTATCTTACATGGTTACAAATTTTCACACTACAAACATGTAACAGATTAAATCTACTCTGTCATTTTTCCTCTTTAATCTGTCTTAAAATGTGCTTACTTATCTATAAACAAACAAACAAACGAAGCATAAATTCAGCAACACTAAGACACCAAGGAATATTCTCTTCCTTTCATTACTGGGAATAATGTAGCAGTTGAAGCCATACACAGGGAACACTCTACCTGGAAAACTGTAATAGTACAACTGCCCAGCAATCTGTCTGAGGTCAGGTAACATGAGGTTCACATGAGAAATAAAAACCCAGAGCATGGATAATATCCATAGAAGGTTAACATTTTAAATCTACATAAGAAAAAGTCTTACTCATTTGGCAATATTGCTATTATAAATTTACTCACAAGTACTAATTGAATGTTTGACTAATTTGGGATGATTTTTCTAGATGTTGAAATCCTGGGAAAATCTCTGTATCTATACCTCTATAAGTAGACAACTACAACTTCTAAGAAAGATTTGTAACACTCCAAAACTATTTTGTATCGATTGAAAGACAAGATAAAGTCTTTCTTGCTCCTTAATTTGTTCTCAGTCTAGTTAAAAAAAAAAAAAGGCAAAATAAAAATCCTGTTTGAGAATTTTCATTTTTTACAAAAATGTGCATAAAGAAAGAGACTAATACATAGAGTATGAAAGGGAAGGGGAAGAACTTTTTACAAGGTCTTGTAGTGATAGGATGAGGAGTAACAGCTTCAAACTGGAAGAGATTTAGATTAGAAACTAAAAAAAAGCTTTTCACTATGAGGGTGGTCAGATGCTGGAACAGGTTGTCCAGGAAGGTTGTTCCCCAACATTGGATGTATTCAAGACCAGGTTGGATGGGGCCTTGAGCAACCTGGTCTAGTGGGAGGTGTCCCTGCCCATGGCAAGGGGGTTGGAAACTAGATGATCTTTAAAAATCCCTTCCAACCCAAATAATTCTATGCTTCTATTAAAGCTTTTTTGATCAATGAGTATTTTTCAGAAACTAAATGAAATAAAACATTAATGCTCTTTTTTCACTGCAACCAAGATTTCTTAAAGGAAACCCTTCTTAATAGCATGTAGTGAGTTAGCAGCCTCAGAATGAACATGTAAAATATTGCAGTGTCTGAGGGCAATTAGGATTACTAAATTGCCAGATATACAGAATATGCAAAAAAAACCCCTCAAAACTAAATTTAATTATTAATTATAAAATAATTCCTAAAATGTCAGTCCTACAAATGAAGAACAACTAAATAATTGCAGTAACAGACTACTGTGTTTCTCACCTCCTCTCTGGATACCCCTAATAATGCAGTTGCAACTTGGACACTACTGCTCAGCAGAGTTCCTGTGATTCTTCTTCTTTCATATTCAACAGTTGACATCTGCTGTTGTGCTGCAATGGCAAGAGCCCTCTCTCTTGATTCGTTGACCAATGGAATCCTCAGATTTTCTTCAAGAATCTCAGTAAGACCACATTTCAGATATAAAGTTGTCCCCACTGCACCTGGAACTGTTACATTAAAAAAAAACAAAAACACAAACAAACAAACAAACAAAACAAAACAAAAAAACCCAACACATTTATAAGTGGGTAAGTGGGTAGTGTAACTGCACAGAGTATTTAAAATCCCTCATCTTTAAAGAATAACCTGAATACAAAATTCTTCTGATGTTTAGTTACACACTATTACTCTAGTACAGGCTATTCACTCCAGTAATGCATTTACTATATTTTTAATCATAACATGAAAATAAAAATTAACAGACAAAATTCTAACCCAAAAGTTACTTCTGATAAAAATAAAAAATCCCAGACTTTAGTATTACTACTAATGATGTTAATGAATGTTGAAAAAGTCTCTGCTACCTACACAACACAGCCACTTTTTTATCCCTCTAGATTATATTGCTTCCCCATATATTTAGAAATTATATAATAATTATATATCCATAGTTATTATATAATTATCTATAAATATATATAGTTATATTTAGAAAAACAGAATCAGATAACGGCTTGGGTATGAAGGGACCTTAAAGATTATCTAGTTCCATAACCCTGCCCTAAAGAGACACATCTCAAGGCTCCATCCAGCCTGGTCTTGAACCCATCCAGTGGCGGAGCATTCACAACTTCCCTGGGCAACCTGTTCCAGTGTCTCATCACCCTCACAGTCAAAAACATCTTCCTAATTTCTAATCTGAATCTACCCTCTTCCAGTTTAAAGTTGTTACCCCTCATCCTAACACTATACTTCAGAGGAGATTCAGGTTCCCTAGAGCCATTCCAACATGTCCATGGGTATCCAGAGCTAGACAAAGTACTCCAAGTGGGTTTTCATAAGAGTGGAGTAGAGGGGGTGAATCCTCTCTCTTGACCTACTGGCCACACTTCTCTTAATGCAGCCTATAACATGGTTGACTTAATTGGCTGCATCACAAATTGATGGCTCATGTTGAGCTTTTCATCAAACAGCACCCCCAGGTCTTTCTGCTCAGGGTTGCTCTCAATCTACTCCTTGCCCAGCCTATATTTGTGCTTGGGATTGCCCTGCCCATGTGCAGGACCCTACACCTGGCCTTTGAACTTCATGAAGCTGGCATAAACCCAACACACATTCCTGTCAAGGTCCCTCTGCATGTAATCTGTTTCCTCCAGCATGTCAACCACAACACACAGCCTGGTGTCATCCACCAACTTGCTGAGGGTAAATAAAAAAAAAATGCATGGGAGCTAAAGAATATTTACAAAAGATAATTATTTACTCATGTCCATTCTATTTACTTTACCTTCTAATGTACTGCTAACATGCAAAATATTTGGACTATCCATTGGAAGCAATCCTGAGGGCAAAGGTATATGAGCAGTTCCCTCTATCAGGTATACAAATTCTCCAATCTGAAACACAAGAACATACACATCCACACAATTCAGAAAGCAGCTCATGCAGAGCAGAGAGCAAAATATTAAAACTACAAAAATATCCTAGTAACTGTTAAGATTTGATTTGTGAAATAATTTACAAATTCAGGAGACCCATTCTTCTAAAACTATGTTTAATTATAAGAAAATTATAATTTCAAACCCTAATATGATAATAAAGTACCTTTAATTAAGAATTTTAAATATGAAAAATTTAAAAAGTTCAATTACCTTGATGAAACCTTTCCTACTCCTTATATAGTTTACCTGACCAATAGAGTAATAACTTGAACTCTAATTACATGCTATAGCTACATATAATTTTAGCATATTCACAAGATTATTTCATAAAAAATTCCTTATGGTGAAGAGCAATAAAAACTGTTTACAGTAATTTTGAGCCAGTGCCATTTCTCTAGAAAGCAAAAAAGAACAGAAATCAAGTCAGATTTGGCTTCATGTGCAAATTTTCCATTAGGAATGAAAATAAAGTTAACAAAACTTAATTATTTATCAAAAATAACAGAAAACCTACAGAAGCTTGAAAATAAATATAAATATAAACATGGCCTAGAACAAAGGAAGATAGCAATATGTCACAGAGGAAAGGATAAATTAATTAGCAGAGAAATATCACTTTGAATAACAGATGAAACAAACAAAAAGTTGTAAATTAAAACCACAAAAGTATTTTAAAAATAACCCAAGCAACTTACTAACAGTACCTCAAATTATAAAGGCTATAATCAGAATATCCCAAAACTAAAAAAGATATCTAAATTACATACCTTCCCTGATCTAGGTGGGAAATTTAATAGAGGTATTACTATTGCTTTAACAATTTCTTTTGTTACACAAGCTTTTTCAGGACAACTTTAGCTTCTATTAATTCCAAAGGAAAAGATCAAACAGAGCTGCAACCGCTGATACGATTTGCACAGTCATCTCCATTTCCGTGAACCACATTCTGAAAACTGAACTAAAAAGTATATTCTATCTTTTATTCTTCATTCTAGACATGAAGGAAATACCTTATTTATATAATTTAGTCTGTTTCAACCAATGCAATTTTTCCTACACATTTTTTTTTCCTTTTAATACTGGTCAATAACATAAGACAAGCATGTTTTTTATTTTACCTTTATTCAGAGTTTCACCAGATATTTATGTTAAGGCAGAACACATTGCAATTATGTTTCTGACCCAGCAGAAGGAAAGATATTCAATTTTAATGGCATTTTCTCCCCTTACTTGACTCAACAGTTAAGAAAAATCTTCCCAGAGAAGGATTAAAGAAGCCTACAACAAAACTGGTTTCTCACACATAATTAATAAACACTCTTGGGAACCAATTTAAACAGGAATTATTCCTGTTTAACATGGTGGTTGTCCTCCATAAAGACCGTTAACAAGCTCACAGTATATACAACTAATTTTATGAATGTACTGGTTGCTAGGATGCCATTCTACTATCATTTATTTTCTTGTTATTGATGGCATCAATATGCTTATAGGCAGGAACAAACTTCCCCATTTTCCACCTTGCTTTGAAGAATTCTTGCTTTTTATCTCCATAGAATGCAAATCCTATTTTCTTTCTCCTGAGACATTTCCTGATGCTTTGGAACATAATTTTCCTATATTTTGAAAGTGTAGCTAGTATTCCTATGGGTTTTGTGCTCTTTATTGCCATTTTCCATCAGCTGCAAACAGGACAGAATGAAAATTTGGTAGGTTTTGTTTTTAATAAAAAATAGTTATAAAATAAGTGTTGGACTACTGTTAGCTATCTAATCACATTGCTAACTGGTATTTCAAAAGAATGCATAGCTACTAGAAATTTGGAGTTTTCCATTAAGTCAGTAATTAAGAAAAATAAAAAGTCTCAATAAATTATTTAAATTTATATTAGACATCTAGCTATGAAAGTCTGGACTAACATTCTTAAACTGTGACTTACTTATTATAATTGAATAATGGGCTGGTTACATTTAAATTAGCTTTCAGAAACAGAGATATAGAGAAAAACCAACCCAGTTATGGTAACCAATATATAATTCTTTTTCTGAATAGATCTATGCAAAAAAACTTGAAGAATGTCCGTTTCAATTATTGCTAAAAAAAAAATATTGAAACAAATCCTTGAGAAAGGTTATAAACTTGTGCTTTCATTTCAAGCCTTAGAAAGGTTAACACAGATTATTTCTAAACAATGTAAGCAACCTGCTTGAGTATGACAACAAACTTGAATCAGTGCATTTTCTTGCTTTTATAACAAATACCTAGTTGACACAATGACAGATGTCACACGGACTCAAGTCCAACTAGTGATTTGAATCTCAGCACCTTCTTCACTGATTGTAATGAAGAAACATTCAGTCTTGCTCTGATAACTATTTTCATCCATTGTCCAAAAGGACAGGAAGTTTGGGTTGGAAGAAATTACAAAAATGCTGAAGTAAATTAGATATTAGATCATATACATCACAAGTCCATATTTGAATGATAGCACTCAAAACCACTCAAAGAACATACTTCCTGTTCTTACCAGTTCATTAAAAAGAACGACGGTGCAGTAAGATTTTTCCAGATTAAATGGAAGGAAGTGAACATCTACATTTCCAGAACTTTCGCCTTTCAAAAACAGATTTTCCCTTGGACTGAAGAACTGATGCACAAGGCTGGATTGGTCAGCTGTTAAAATTAAAAATTTAGATAAAATACCAGGAGTTGCAAAATAAAGTAGCTGCCTGAGTTTAAATAGAAGTATACTCTAAACAGGTTCCTGCAACAATAAGAGAGCCTTCCCTCCTCATTCTGGATTCTGTGTAATTGAAACAATAGCTGAAGAAGTAACATTTTATGAATAAGGGAGGGGGTGGGGTGTTAGAGCATGGATGTTGCAGTTTTCTTCCTTTTTCTTTTGTCTGGAAAAAGAAGAAGAAGAAGAAAAAAAGAAAGTAAAAGAAACCACACTGATTACTATTGCTTTCCACCCTTAATAATACATATTCTCTCAGTTCAGGGTGGAACTCATGGTGGTTTCTCATGGAAAACACAGTATTTTCCAGACAAAAAATACTTTCATAAGGCCATTCTACAAATTTTGTTCACACTGACTTGCAACAACCTCAGAAAAACACTGTAGCTCTAGATTCATATGTTTTACAGAATTGTTGACTGACATTTTGTAGGAAATAAGAGCAAGAAATTCACAGTCCCTGTTGATAATATTTTCAAAAATAGAGTAAACTGCAAAGGCTTCACATCAGAATCCCATGAAGCCAGCACATGTGCCCTCAAAATAATTAAAAAAAAAAAAAATTAATGGTAAAATAATTAGGACTATAGTGCAACCCTAGAGGTAATTTCCCACAATTAAATATAACAGAAGTTAAATTCTTCTATAAAGTTTAGTTACTGAACATACCCATAAATAAAAATTCCTGAACATACTTTAAAACAGATTCATACATATATAGGTAAACTAAGTACTACTGATGTATTGTATAGAGGCACTTACAGCAATTTAAGTTGTTCTCTTCAATTGGATCTTCAGACATTGCACCATTTTTAAAATTTGATATGTTATTTTCAGAACTAAAAGAAAAAAAACAAAAATGAAAGTAATACTCTAAAGATGCATATTTCTATTACTAGATGGCTTCATTCACTTTTTATGAATAAATATGGCAAAATAAAATATTTTCAAGGAAAAAATCACCTTACCACTTATTAACTTATAATGATAAATACCACCAGCAGAGCCACAATATGCTCCCTTACAAGTACAACATCTGTGAGATATTAATATAAGCAAGATTCCATATTACAAAAAACACAAACAATTGTATTTTGTCAAGCAAAAAGTACTTCTCCCAATAACACTTTTGGGGAGCTTCAGTACCAATTCTTATCAGTATCCTATGGGGCTGGCACATAATGAAGTGGCAAGGTCTTGCATTCCTCTGATCAGTTGTCTTTCATTCAGATTTTCCATTTTTTCCAAAAAAAAAACTACCCTAAAGAAATACATCTAAGTATCAAATACATCTAAGTATCTGCAAGCCAAATTCACTTCAAATATGTTGCTCTTACTCTAAGACTTCTATTCATAGATTTTGCTTTAGACTGCTGCTTCTTACAGAAACCGATTTGCAAGACAAACCGTATTCCTTTGCCACTATACAAAACACACTTCAGAGACTAGATCTCTTCTTACCTAAACTTTTTATAACCCTATTTCTTTCTCTAGCACTCTCTACACTTTTTCTAGCTCAGCAGTCTCACCTTTTTAAGGAGATAAGCATTCTGCTTTATTCATTTTAACTCAATTACCTTATCATCCTGAGAACTAACTGAATCCATTGAGTTTTATCTGCCTACTTTAACACAACATTAAAGTACCTTCACACAACATTAACATTTAGAAACAATAGGACATTTACAGTTATTTTTCAAAAGCATTAATTGTAATTCCAGGCTACATACTTGTATGTCATAGAATATTAGATTTTTTGTGTATGTGTCATGCACACTTTTAGGCAAACATTTAATGTTTAGTAGCTTAATTAGAAAACATACTAGCAGGTCAAAAAAAATTATCTAGTAATCTAGGTAATTATCTAGTAAATTGTAACTTAAAATTCTAGTATATGGCTTTGGTTTACTGGAAACCTTGGATATACCACTAGTTATTCTTCCAGAGTCAGAATTTATGGTTTAAATCAGAATTTATGTGTTTCCAATACCATCTGGCAAGGAACTCTGTTCCAGTGAAGGGGAAATTCACATTTTAACTGCTCAGCAATAATAATTCAGGACCAAGGAACAATCTGTCATGGAGGGCAAGAAGGTTCAACTGGATGGAAGAAGAAGCATGAATACTAAATACAGAAGAGTCCTCTAAGGTGGTGAGGTTTCTAAGGTGGACAAGAGCAGCCAGTGTGTGCTTGCAGCCCAGAAGGCCAGTTGCATCCTGGGCTGCATCAAAAGAAGTGTGGCCAGAAGATCTAGAGTGGTTATTCTGCCCCTCTGCTCTGGTCAGACCTCACCTGGAGTAATATGTCCAGCTTTGGTGCCCTCAGCACAGGAAGGACATGGACCTGATGGAGCGGGTCCAGAGGAGGGCAACAAAGATGATCAGAGGGCTGAAACACCTCTCCTATGAGGACAGGCTGAAGGAGCTGAAGTTGTACAGCCTGGAGAAGAGAAGGCTCCAGGGAGACCTTATAGCCACCTTCCAGTACCTGAAGGGAGCTTATAAAAAGAATGTAGTGAAAGGACAAGGGGAAATGGCTTTAAATTAGAAATGAATGATTTCCAATACTTTCAATTTCTATCCAAATGGCTCAACATGACTTTTTATCTTTCACATTATATCCATCTTTTCACCACTCATTTATCTGTAATATGCTTTTTAAATGTTGTTACATAATTCTATATTTCCATGTCCTAGCATAAATTCTTTACAATGGGTATGCACACAACTATACACTAAGATATAATATTAATAGGATTGTATAATTCTGTATTATAATTTACAATTTCCATTTAGAACTTACCTGAACATTTGCTTTTGCTTTACTTGCCTGGCTTGATATACTTGTTCTGGCGGCATGAAATCACTTGTGGATTCCAGCAAAATAACCCTGGAATATGGCAAGTACAAATAATCACCACATTTTTAACTTGCAGAATGAAGACAAAAGCCAGTTTATTCTAACTTTCAAATTAAGACTTGATAAAGAAGTTTACTATTTTCAATTGGAGATAAATTTAAAGTACTGTTAAAACTTTTTAAACAGATTTAAAAATAAGCCATTAAAAAAAAACAACTTCTTTATTTAATAACCTAAAACATTTTGCACATTTTAGGCCATGAAATTTTTTAAACTCATGCATGCAAAATCCTGATGGCTTCCTCAAGAATTATTGGGAAATATTGTAAACATCATAAATATCATAGATAGATTTGTAATCACAGTGATATTCCATAGTTTTAAGGAACAATTAAAAACCAGAACAATAATGCGTGTTTCAATATTAAGACAAATTATGCACATATTTTAACTGGAAATAATTTTATGAAGTGAAATTTATACTAAATTTCTGAAATTCTGTACTAAAATAAATGACAGAATCCATTGATTTTCATTTGAAGAAAAACATTCTGTGAATCTTAATTTGCTTTTGTAAATAATTAATTATTAATACAAAGTAAATTGTTATTTCCCCGACAAATCACAAACAACAGTTTCACTTCAGCTTTTCTTAGAAGGTTCCTATTTTCTTTTCTTTTACAGAGCACATAGTAAAAACATAGAATCTGAATTCAAACCTTTCAATAAAATTATGATAATTTACATCAGCATTAGTTGAATCTCTAGCTAGGAACTAAAGCAAAAAAAATTTAGTTGATAGAATGGATAGCATCTAACAAATAGCCAGCTGCTAGGCACGGATTAGTGTAGGATGCAGAATTTACAGCTTTTGAAAACATCTCATTTCTGCTATATATTTGACAAGAGTTCAAAGCAGCATTGAAATTTTTAACATATTTTTCTTAAATTGCACCACATTATACTCATAGTTTTATGATTTTCAGCCTAGCTTTCTGTAAAAGAGCTACTTCCTTATCACAAGTGCATTTCCTAGTGTTATTTGTAACTAAGTAATGCACCGCCCAATAGAACACTAGATGGTTCAGAACACTGGAAGTATGTTAGAAATCATCTTTTAGTTTGAATGACTTGTTCAAATGTTGCCCAAATTGTCAAGTAGGTCTCATGTAGCTTTTGAATGATATTCACAGAACTAAATTACTTCATCTCTATAATATATTCTTCCCAAGAGCTATCCATATCATGGAACTGCTTACAGGCAGCCTCACTGGCCACCTCAAAGACTCAAAAAAAAAGGGACAGAAGCTAAATAAATTCATATGATTCCCGAATACAAAGTTTATGCCAGGGCACACTGCAGGAGCACTGAAAGCAACCCTTTTACTGGTGTCTATATCAAACCTATTCTGTGGGGGCAAGAGAAATTTAATTTACAGTTAATGCAATGTATACTACACAGATCAGTAAAATAAGCTAAAAAATTTTATGAAAAATATTTATTGTAAATAAATGAATGACATGAATCAATACTTAGCTCTATACATTAAAAAAAAATCTGGAGTCAGATAACAAATAGATTTTAAAGGGGCACAGCACTCTGTATCTTCTGTATTAAGAAACATAACTCTGCAGTTGTTACATCTATGATGAATACAAATGAAAAATTAGATTAACTGATAGTAATGCAAGCCCTGAGGCAAAAGCATGGTTTTAGGTTTTAATGCTTAATAATTTATCCAGCAGGATAAAGCAGGTTGGGGAAAAAATAACCAATTATTAATTAACATGGTTTGTTTCTCTTTGAAATTATGCTGGATCTCAGCCAAATACAAAAAAATAATACAAACAAGCTTCATGAATCCCATATGATTAAAGCTCTAGCTTTACTTCTTACACTGCAATGGATTTCAATTAAGGTTTATTTATCTTCTTTATTCATTATGATAGCCTCCACTTCATAGTGCTTGTAACAATTTTGGTAATGTAAATTCCTGTAAATTGAACTCAAAGTTTTACTTTTTTTAAGGAGAAGAAGAAAATGATGGAAAAGTCTCGATAAAATAGCATGATCGTTAAAGATTTGTCTTTAAAGTATTGTCTACCTGAATATGCCATCACTTCTGAAGGGATTAGTTACATTTAGGGTAACTTTCTTCAGCTCATAACATGGAGATATGCATTGTAATATATCCTAAAAGATAACAAAAATTTATATCAAAATATAAAAGAAGTTGCAAAACTACATTTGTGTAAAATACAGAAACAAAGGAAAACACTACAAATAAGGCTAGAACCATGTGTTTGACCAGTCGTGACTGCAGAATTAAGATAATTTTAACGCTGGGCTCCATTGCCAGCAAAGAACAGTTAAAGTCTATTTCTTTTTTAACATGCAATAACTTCACCATATTTTAAATGCTCTTCAAATGGCAGCGCAGGGCCAAGAATCAAGCTATCATTTATTTTCCTTATCTTTACATGTCCTGTATTATTTCCTCTTGCCCCAACCTTCCTTTGTAACATCAATGCCTGTTTCTCCATGCTATAAAGTCATGGTAAAAAAAAAGAATTCCATAAATACCATCTACGTTCAGAAGAGGATCTATCCAGATCTGTTCAATGAATGTTTGCTAACAAATGCTGAAATATATGCCTATCTCTGCTCTTACTATTTCTGGGATATATCTTAAATCAACAGACTGCCTAAAGTTTGAAAGCACAAGTAAACCTAGCAACATCTAACAAGAGTTTGCTGTCTATCTACATATGACAACTAAAATCACTAGGCTGAAGCACATCACCACTTCTGCAATCAAATTTCCAGAAGCATTCATATGCTGGAAGTGTTTCAGGTTTATTTTCAGAGCAGTCAGAGCAAAATGTTGACATTTATTCAGGATCTAAATGTGCTTTCCAGCCTTAGGAATCTTAGATATTCCTCTAGGCTTTTCTCTGCATATACATAAAATATAATATGGGAAACCTAAAAATTCACATGTCTAAGGCTAATGCTGATGGCAGCTCAAGTTTTTATTCTTACCTCATTTCACTTTTATTGATACAATGTACAGATGAACAATATTTTTGTGACAGTATAAATCATACACATAAACTTACAGCAGTTTCAATATGTGTGACTTCAGATTTCAGAGAGAATGTCATTGTGACACCATGTATTCCACCCACACTCTTTGAGATCAGTAGCAACACTGCTTCAGCAGGGTGTAGAAAACGACTAGTGAATTCCACATTTATATTTTTTTGTCTCCTAGGCAAAATAATAATAATAATAATAATAAACACTAATAATAGTTCAAGTAGGCACTGTGACTCAGAAATGGCTCAGAAATTTCAGTCATTTCAGAAGTACATTTTAGAGTCTTTGAATACTTAATACTTCAAAGGAATTGTTAAAATACAGGAAAAGGCTGTATTTATAACTGCAGATTTGTTAGTTGCCTTTCTCGAAGACATAGCAGACACTAAAGTAAAAAGGAAGGCTCTAACCCAACTCAGTCTTCCACATTAAACAATTAATAGAAACTCTGCAGCCTGACAGAAAATAATTTAAATAGAGGGCAGAGGGGAATTATGTGTGATTTATTGGTCTTCTGCCAATGGGAAATTGCAGAGGCAATCAACCAACAGTGGTACATGAAATATATCTATTATGCATTGTATGTGTATATATTTATACAAGCATGTAGTGGAGGACTTAGCAATCAGAATATAACATCTTCAATGCAAACGTTAATTTAAATTTGGCTCACAACATTAGTAATTATTTTTAATAGTTACTTCCACAATTCACTGATGTAAAAAAAAATGTGAATCAAGTTCAGAGAAGATATTTCAACTTCTTGAGTAAAGTAAGAAGTTTTCGTGAGTAAAAAAAAATAAAATATAAAAACAGCAGATGCAACTGAAAATTAAAGCTTTCAATACACTGGGACAAAAAATGTATTAAACAGAGATGACTCCTCTAATGATAAGAAGGATTGCATTCTGTTCTTAAAGTTTTATTGAGCTAAACTCCAAATGTCCCACTGGTAAGTTACTCTTGATTTGTTAAAAGGAGAAAAACCTGATCTTTAAACTGACTAATTTTTCCCTGTTTGAAATTGAAGACATTTCTAGTGTTCCACCACTATTCAATTAGTAGGTTTATATTTCTATAATGCTAGATTTGTTAATAACACAAAAATTATTACTTACCTAGGGGCAAGGGTGACAGTGTTTCCTTTAGGTAATGAGAAATCAGCAGCATCTCTTCCTACGAGAATAGCATTGTATCTCAAAGTTTTAGTGCTTGGGTTTCTTAGATGCACCTAGCACAACAAGAACAAAATCAGATTATTTTTATTCAGTTTTTTAGAGTATAAAAGGTGTGTTCTCAGCTAAGTTCCAAAATACAAACTAAGAATGTAACAAAATAAGAAAGTACTTCAAATAACTAGGTAGATCAATCATTTTTCTTTCTAAAGAGTATAGACTTCCCACATACTCTTTATGAAGAATACACTGCACTCCTATGCTTGTTCATCTCTTATTCCTCTCTATCTTTGATCTCAGATTTGTAGATATTTTTTTCTTTAATGTGCTTACAAGCATAGGGAGAAGACTAGCAAAAGTCAGGATATCAAGCCTGGAGAAAAAAAAAAAAAAAGCTTCCACATTTTATAGTTAGTAGCCAAATGACAATCCATTCATTTTTGTTGTAATGTATATATAATGTAAACACAAATATATATGTAAAGTTTTAACCTTGTACTGCTACAAATCTAAATTCAACCTTATCAGTACCTGTTTAACAACAGTTGAATGGAGAGCTCCTGCAAATGCTATAGTGTTCTTGGGTAAGTAGTGAGGGAGATTTTCATATAGGTAGACACACAAAATTAGCATCATGATTGGGTTTGGATCACAGATGTCAGTGGCCTAATATTAAAAACAAAACAAACAAAAAGAAACAGAAAATTAAAATGGAAATTCAGTTAAAATTTTGCCTGTATAGTTTGAACACAAAGAAGAAAAATGTTTAAGGTAATTCTCATTACATAAGTATTTTCAACCTACCTTTTAAATAACTGGGTTAGGCCATAGGTAAGTTCACAGAAAACTAATTCTTGAAGACCAGTGACATGCTCTGGTAATAAACTTAGGCTAAAAATTAAAAACTCCTTTTTTCCCTTATCTTCAGCAAATACAGATGTTCATTTTATCAAAATGAACCATAACAGAAAATAAAATTCACTGACTGGAAAAATATGTCTTTACTTTCTTAAAAAAAAAAATCTTACTAAATCTTTTGGTTTATTATGTAAAATAACATCCCAAATACTCCTAGGTGGAGTTTTGAAACTGTTTATTAAAACATTGTCACCACCTAATTAATAACTACAAAGTTATTTTTATTGCAGATGCCAAGCTCCTTTACAAAATGTAGCAAGTATTACTGCATCTTAAAGATTTGATTTACAGAAATGAATTTAAATAACAACTGCAAAACATGTCAAGCTTCAGTCCTCAGAAATTCTGGTAATTCACTAAGGAGAGGTAGAAACTCTTCCATCAAATACATGACTCTTTCAAAAAGCTAATCAGTTAAGAGACTTAGGGATGTGTCTTCTCAAGAACACAGGCAGGAAAGATTTAGCTCCAGATTTAAACAAATAAAATCTGTACTTCCTAAATCAAACTAAATAAATAAGCATTTTAAAACTTCATGCTTAGTGACTTATAATATGTTATTAAAATGAAGTTGTCCATAAGATAATAAGCTTTTACAACTGCAGTGAAATTTCTCTCCTGAATTAAATATCAAGTCATACTGAAAAATACACACATTCAGGAGTAGATTTAAGCAGAAAACCACTGCATTAGCATGCCATACCATTAAAAGGTGCTTTTTTTTTTCATTCAAAAACTATTATTTGGATCCCTTACATAAATGAGAATCATTCACTACAGCAATATTTTTCAAAAGACCCTCCTTTGCATAATGCTTACAAAGTGACTACCATTCTAAATCCTCTCACCTTATAGGAAAACCCCAAATTTCAAGAAAAAAAGCCCTGATGTATTGTTCTGTTGCTGATTGCTATTGTCACCCTCTCTATGCAGCTTTGATGAGTAGAACATAACTACAGGTAAAATCCCATCAGTCTAGAGTCAAGCTTCCTTCTTCACATGTTTTCATCATATTGTAACTATTTGATGTAGATTCTCCAATGTTGCTATTGTATTTATAGATATATTTTCTATTGTTTTTTAATATATTAGACAATTTAATTTCTTTTTTGGCTTTGGGAAAAAGTCTTTTTTTTTTTTTTTTTTTTTTTTTTTAGATCTGTAGGGTCATGTAAGGTAAAACAGGTAGGAGACACTTTCTAACTCCAAGACTTTATGAAACAGCTGTTCTACTTGCTTTTTGAACTTACTAAGAACTCAGAAACCTCTAGGAGATACTTCATATTCATATACATTAGCAATAAGTAAAAAGATCTTTCTCTAGTCAGCAACTGTAGAAAGTTTTGCATCCATTTCTAAGAACGTGAATAAAAAGGCCTCAAACATTATAACATTCTTTTGCAGCACAGGGGCACTTAGGATATTGAAGACAGCATTATTTTTGCACTGTCTGTACAAACAAAAAAAGACAATGCAAAAATATATCTTAAATAGCATGACTTTTTTATCTGAAAGAGGAATGAAGAGCAATACATAACCAGTTTCAGAGCATCAAGGCTTTCTGCACTAGTGTTATTTACAATACCAATTTTATTTAGAAAAAAATATGCTATAAGGGGCATGAATCTGTGTCAGAAGTGTGTACACAGCAGACAAATTGGTGAAAAAAAGGTCTAGAAAAATTGTAGCTTGCAGGGAAAAGAGAAATGCAGAGTTGCATATAATTAACAGTGTGCTCTCAATGTTCACCAACATCCATCCTCCAAAACCTACTGTAAATAATAAAATCTCCCCCTCACAATGTTAGCCCACATTGTGTGTCAGGAAATCACAGCTGAGTTGGTAGCAGCACGCAGAGCTCTCTCCAAATAAGCAATAGTTACACCAGTGACTGCTGCAAAAGTTTAGTTCCCATATGTACAAAAATCTCTTGCATGCATTGTAAACACAAATATATTTGCTGATTCAAGACTAGCAAGATACCAGTAAATCCAGTATATAATTTCTCTTCTCTGTGCACATGTACTTCCCTCAAGCAAAGCTTTGTAAGGAAGGTCTTGTAACATAACTAGAAAAATCAGTGATGCCTGTAATGTATTAGATATGAAGCAAAAGCTCACAGGAGAAGAATGTGCAGTGATACTGTGAGATCCCTCATGAGAACAGGGCAATTCTAAATGAATTTTGCCAGATGACTCCAGCTGTGTTAGTATGGAGAGAGAATATGATACTCCAGGGGAAGCCTTGGTTATCTTTCCTGGGTAGGTTAAGAACACCATAAAAATGGTAATGTCACACTTTTGAGGAAGTCAGATTAATTTTTAAAAAAGGAAATAAATACAGATCCTCTAATAAAACATGACATTATTTGAATTATATTGAATAAGGAGCCTAGGCTTTTGGCACAACCACTTTTGTGAGATATTTTAGAAACTTTGCTCATTTTATAAAGTAATTATCACTCTAGATAATACATCTTGTTCATGGGTAAATTTTATTACCACCATAGGTCCAAATACCTCTCAATAGGACTAAAACCTCTTAACAGTAAACTAGGAGGACAAAGTTATATCAACTTAATTTTCTCTTGATACTTTGTTAGTAAAGTCTCATTTTAATTCTTATTTTCAATAGTATTAAAATTTCCATGGATCTCTGAAAATAACTATTTCTATACATTAACATACCTTCTATAAATTACATGGTACCAGTTTTTCATAGGAACACACTTTCAGCCCCCACATTATTTTATTTTTATGACCAGCTATATTCTTTTCTTCAACATGATTACAAGTTTATTGCCTAAGTGAAGAATAAGGGGGAAAAACCTCTCAAATAGTCTATGTAGAAATATTATTTGTATTAGTCAATGTGTCATCTTAGTATACGTCTGCTTCTATATGAGCCAATTTTGTATTTTACTGAGTGGGAGAAATGCAACACACTGAGTATATAACAAAAAATGTAGCACTTCTTTCAATCTAATAAAATTCTTGTACAGTTACAAGTCCTTTCAATATTAAGAAGACAAAACAGAGAATAAAAATTCACACTATTGAAACATCTGAAAAAAAGTATGACTTTTTTTCTGAAACATGATTGATTACAGATACAAGGTTTAAAGCTATTGGGTGTTTTCTCACTTGCATTCATATTTCTTGAGGGCTATAAAAATATTTTTTGATAATTAAAGTAAAAATTATCTTTTTTATTTGTGATTTGTGAGAATAGTAAATTGTAGCTTTTTTTTATTCTTATTATTAAACAGGAGATAATAACCAATAATAGTCAACTCAATACGGGAACTCTGTGGTGGATTTCTACTAGGAACTCTGAAATAAAAGTAAAACATTCATTCTCATTATCAGAAACTTTAGGATAACTGCAGTTACTCTGCTTCCCAATTATTAATGAAGAATGTTCTGGAAGAGATATCACATTTATTAGCCACATGGGCTGAAAAAGAGAGTAAACATTTTGTCTCTTCTGGACTGTCTTAAAGCAAATATTCTTAAAGCAAATATTCTGTGTAGAAAAACCTTTATACAAGAACCTAAGAGCAGCCTATTGGCTTAGACCATAGGCTAAAAAACACTACTAGATGATGATGCCTGAATGAAAATGAGTATACAGTAAGTAAACATATATTGAGTATTTTCCCAGTCTCAAGCACAAGACTTTCTAAACCACATATGATTCATGTCTACTTAGAAATCCATTAACTCCAAGGAGCACCAAGGCAGGAAGAGTTATTGCCTGCCTCCTCCCTCTTGCTTTTCCTGCACCAGCCAAGCATTGCATCCTATTTCCAGCAGTTCTCACACTGCTCCTTCTCTAACCTTTCACGAGAGCAAATACATCATTGAGCACTGAAGTTTTCCTATCATTCTCCAGTATTTCCTAGGTAATGCTTATCCTCATAATTCTTAAGATTCATTTCATGCACTGATGTAATCACATGCCTCATCTTGTATTGCTATTTATTCCCATTGCCACTGTTTTTTTAAGGCTGGAATTTTAGGATACACTTAGCATGGAAAGTAAAAAAAAGTGTCTTCCCTGACAGAAGCTTTAAACCTGAAGTCTGAATAATATTCAGATGTTTTCCATTCACTTATCTCAGTAATGCTACTGAATGTTAATAATTATTTGTAGATTATTTCAATATAGCTGTGGTTTTACACTTCTACTGCTCATCTGTCCTACATTTTCATGTAAGATTTCAAAGATGAAAGAAAGAGTAGATTGTCTCTTAAGTCTAACTTTTTTTTTACCATATACTTCTGCTCATCTCCACTTAGATCAGAACTTACTATTATAAGTTCTGATCAGAAAATATTATGCTTTATCCTGAGCTGAATACATACAACTGTTACTCTATGAACTAATTTAAAAACACAGAAAATCACAGTCTAAATATATTATTTGCTTTAAGAAATTCAGTGTTAGCAAACAATAGCAATTAATGAAGTTTAATAGATTTATTACTTCATTTGTACTGTTAACAAAGTTTCTCAAATTATGAAAAAATTCTCACATCTCTTGAAGAGTTGGGTGCTTCCCTGTTAGCTTTTAATTCATGCTCTAATGTTGCCTAGTTGAAAAAAATGTTGAAGATGAAAAACTGGAAAAATTATTAAACTTCACATTTATGAACTTCAATATGATTCCAAGCTAGGATCAAATATCAAAAGTGGACAAGAAATTCAAGGGCTAGTACCTTGGTTCTATTGTGATTATACTGTTACAGTATAATCAGCTATGAGCTGTTAATTCAAAAACCAACTCTCCACATCTTCAATCAAGTGTATCTACATGGTCTTTAGTATTGCTGGTACTACTGCTCAGAAAACAGTTTGTAACTCTTTCAAAAAATAATACCTCTTGATTTTATTTAAAAAAATTAAATGGCATAACTGCCTCTAAGTCATTCCATGATATCTAGAAAATGCTGGCAGTTCTGTTAGCATAGCAGTGTAGTGAATTAGAATAGAATACATTATAAGCAAATTTTAAGCTACTTATCTGGAGAAGGAAAATAATAGATCATGGTGTTTTAGAACTAAAGTAATCACAGTAACTATAAGCCAATGTTCTGACAGACAGAAAAGAGGAGAGAAAATAAATATTAAAAGGTATGAGGAAGTAGATCTCTGAACGACTACTTGTGGTAGTAATTTTAGTCTAAATTGTAATTTTAGTCTAAATTGTAAATTTAGTCTAAATAAGAATTAAGAAATCCTTCTACTTAAAAGTTATTTTTGCCAAGAAGTTGCCACATTTACCAATCTAACAGCTCCTTTTTAAAGTACAGGAACCTGAAAACAGTGTTAATTATCTTTAAAGATAATTAATCATCTTTACAGATTATTACCATAAAAATATGACTGAAACACTGACAGCCAGAAACATACCTTTCTAAGTGTATACAATAGTCTGTAGACTACTTAAAGGAAAACAAATCTTACATATACGGGAAATTCAAGAAATTCTATGTTCCTGAATTCCTTTCTTCTTCTCCATTGGCTGCTGACAGCATCTTCTTTCTCCCCTTTATTTTTGATTCAAGTCTTGGGGTTACCATCTCTCCTTTTTGCTCATATGGCCATTTAGTACTGCTTTCTATTCCACAAGGCTGAATCCCTTCTTTTCAACAGAATAGCCACATTCATTTTCAACTTCTAAACACTTTCCAACTTTACTCACAACATCTTCTATAGCTTAGAAAATATTCTCCATTTTACTTGATCCCAAATTTAATTGTCAGTGTTGATAGCCCCAATTTTAAATCAGTCAATAGCAAATTGAGTTCCTCTACTGACTATCCCCCATCACTGCATCTTCTCTCCTAATGTATTCTTGTCACACACATTCCCTCCACATCGCTGTTATCCACTGATGTATCTTGCAGCATTTTGTTCTGTGCTATCAATTGGATCTTTTTCAAATTAAAGTATTTCAGAACTTTAAATTTCAAAAAGAAAACATACATAGAAAAACACCAGCCATACAGGGTTGAACTGTCAGTCATGATTAGAAGTGGAAACAAATATTTTCTTGCCCAAGGTACTTCATCTTAAGCATACACCTTAATCCTTAAAAGGATTTAAAAGCTTTGAACTTAATTACAGGTATCATTTAAACTTACAGCTGAAGTCTTTCAGACAGTTAAACTTCTTTATTATTACTGAATCTGGTATTTTTAAGTGATTGAAAGTACCTTGGTTTTTTTTCTGGTATTGAATGATCATATAGCTTTGTTTAAATTCCCAGACTGCATGGAGATGGACTTTTCCATCTATATAAACACCAATACCTCAAAAATATGCTGAACTAATAATATTGTAGTATTGTAGACACTGAAGTCTTAAGACACACTAAGTGCATTACAGAATGTGTCCTGGAGTTCTGTTTCTGCCTTTAATGGGGTTAACTCCTTTTGCATATCTGGCATTCAGCCTCTGCCTTCATGTGCTGAGCTGCCTGTTTTTCTTATTAAAAGCTGAGGCAAAACATGTCTTTATTTTGAGAATTATACCCAGATTATCTTTTTACCCTTCCTGTCAATCACAAGTATATGAAACAGTACAGGTTACAGCCTGTCACAGAAAAGCCATTTATAGCACCATATCTGCATTATGATGTGGAAGCAAGACAGCAGTTGATACAACTGGAGATACCAGGGTTATTTTTTTCCTATAATCATAACACAATTGAATGGAAAGGGGAGGGGAAAAAAAAAAAAAAAAAGCAATTGACTTTCCTTTCATTCTACTTTGTTCAAACCAGAGCTCTACCCCTGATTCTTGATACTAGTAGTTACTTTTTAAAGTTTCCTCATACTCCAACAAATGCTAAATCTATTCTGTTGTATCCTTTTCTGGGCTTCTAGTGAGCCCAGTATGTTCCACACCCACCCTTGCTCATCACACTCCCTGACATCCATTTCATTAATGTTGGAAGCTGCATCAGTCTGCAAATGCTTAAGAGAACATGACCTTAAAAAGTTTTAACTAATTTTGGTAAGAACAGGATTTTTTAATAACTCATCAAGCAAAGCAGAAAAATAAGAGGGAGTCTACTATTTTAAATAGACAATAATTCAGTAAGTAACACGTTCAATCAGGATGTGGAAGAGCATGAATCTCTGTGAGCATGTACATTTGTAATAAAGCCTTGCCACTGCTATTAACAGGATATAAGATTTGTACTGAATTTAGAGGGACTCAGAAGTAGGGTTTGAAAAGCCTTCTCTGTTTGAAGGACTGTTACCAAGCTTGTAGATCTTTATGTTACTTGGTTTAGCTGCAACATCAACTTTTTTAATTGATCAGGCCTCTGTGGCTAATTTGTTTTACTTTGTATGGCACTACCAGAATCCATGGCTATAAAGAACTCATTTATATGATCAGTTAAAATAATGCAGACTGTAAGCAGGAGAAAACTGGTTTTAGGGGCAACAAAAAGAACAAAGCAATAATATCTAACATATATAAAAGGCACCGCATATAGAAAATTTGAAGCAGTAAAGCAATTGAAAAAAAAATTGGTATGCACGCATGTTACTAAATTTGTAAAAATGATCCCAAAAGGATCCTATATTGAAGATGAAACTAACATCAACATCATTTTCTTAAAAAAAAAAAGGTATCAGAAGCTGACAGCTTACAGCATTACTCTCATCATTAGCCCAAAGTTACTGACTTCTGCATGCATCAAAGCTGGGACTAAACCCTTATGGGCATTTGTGATTAGATAGATACATATAAGTGCCACCAGGCATTAATGTAATTTTTTTCACCACTCCTTTTTATAAGTGCATGATTATTGTTCTAAAATATACCTTTTTAATTGCCTTACAATGTTAATAATAAATTCCAGTCAGGTATTCTTTGTGTCATTTATGATGATAGATTCTGAACTGAATTAATCTTATGTTCAGCTGCTTGTATATATATGATTCTACAAAGCAAGGAATTTTGGAAATCACTTCTGATTTCTATGAATCAATATTTTCATTTCCATTATACAGTAGCACATCATGAAACAAAACTGTGACTAAAATGTCACCTTAATTTCATTAAAATACTACTACAATAAAAGAAAATAAAAAGTACAATTAAAAGTATATAGGAACTGTTAGTATTTACCTTTATGTCTATACACAGTTTGATAGCTTGCATAGCATTTACAAGTATCAAGCAGTTGTGCATAAGATGTTCATGACTTCTTGGATTAGTATACATCCTTACAAAATGAGTAGCAATCTAGAGAAGACAGAAAAATACAATTTTTCATTTTCCACCAAACTAAATTGCTATTTTTCTAATATTTTCCCTATTATGATTTTACTCAGAGAAAAGAAAAATTAGAACTGGAATAGTCACTCTAAACTTGCTAAATGTTGGGTTTTTTTTTTTACTTTTTAAAAACCATGTAAGCCGACACTTCCAAAGGAAAATGAAGACTGAATAAACCTAGTTGTATTAATAAACTGTTTAAAACTTGCACAAAGAAATATAATTACCAAAAATGGGCAATAAGCTGCCAGCTGTGCTGCCAATACCAGACCATCCAGAAGATCTTGATCAAAATTTACTATCAATCTCATTGGTGGTACTTCACCTGTTTTAAAAACAGAGCAAGATGAATTAGGATCTTCTCCTATGTAATGCCTACTTTTATACTAGATACATATGGTTGCTATTGAAATGACTGAGTAGAACAGATAAACAGGTGTTCACATATAGACTTTCCCAGGCACAATCACTTCCAGAGTCATTGCTGAAAAACATGAAAAATGTCATACAGAATATTTTAACTACTATTCATACTCACTGATACAGCATACAACAGTATTCATCACAAGGTAAGGGAAAACAGGTAAACTTAACCTCACAGATCAGGAATTTAAACAGGCAAATTATTTTTATTTTTATAGGTCTAACATTCATAGGTCTACTGAAACTCATAACACTATGCATGAATCCTTTAAAGTTGCAATGTTTAAGCACATAAGAAGGAAAAGGTTATTGATTTTCCTTATGGTCATATTAAATTACTTGGCACAATGAAAGGTCAGTTCCTGCAGCACAGATTACTACTACTACAATAGTTTTATAAAAAACCTCACAAGGTTAATAATTTTTTGTATTTCTAATTCTCTATTGAAAAATAAAACTAATTATTAAGAAAGTGAAGTATTAGTATTATTAGTATTTCTTATTTGAAACTTTCCATATTTTAGATATTTAACATAGGACTTAAACATCAGACATTTTTAAGCATCATAATAAATCATAGGAAGAATACAATCATTTGAAAGCTTCATATAAAGTTACTGACATACCAATAACTAAATACCATCCAGAAAGAACAAAATGGTGTATGTGTAAGTAAAAATAGCAATAAATATTTAAATAAAGTACTGTATTTCTTGTGAAGGTGTTCTGCTGTTTTCACAAGCAAAAAACAAGTTAAATTCTTGTTACCAGTTGCAAAATGAACTGATATATGTCTGAGGCACAACAAACATCTTCAAAAATAATAAATCTGCTCCATAACAACAAGCAATTTTTTCAAATTCTGAGTTACTGAAAAACAGAGGAAAAAATATATAGGGTTCAGCTAATATTCTATTAGGCCTTCCAAATAAACCTAATACAGTCACATAAATATCTTGAAGCTGATGACATTTAATGCTCAAGTATGAAATAGCACTTTTTAAGAAATTAATAAATTGGACTATGGAATTACAAAGAAAAAATAACAATTGAATGGTGGTATGACAACAGTCCATATAAGTAGACATGACACTGATAATGGGAACCAAACATTAATGTTAAATAGCTCAGTGGAATACTAAATTTGTTGATAAAGGAAGTATCAAATTACAGTATTAAGCAATAAACTCAAGATGAAATATTTTACATACAATATAGACTTTAAACTTATTTACTGCTTCTGAACAGTGAGATGCTAGAAGTTTGCAAAGGTTCAAAACACAGACAAATTAAAAGAATGAAAATTTAGTACCACCTTACAGAAATACCACTTCCATCCCAAGTAGTCTGGAAGTCACAGAGAACAAAGTATTGCCACGTGTTTGTACTGTTACTCACCTCTAAGCATCTTCTCTTCGAGTTTAAATACTGAGCTAGATAGATCTTTAAACTATCACAGTTAAGTCATTATAAATGTAAATTACTGCAGTAAGAATAGTTTATAATATTATATAACAACTTCCTATTCTGAGATCTGAAAATCTCTGGAGATAGAACTAATCTATAGCTATAACAACACATGTAGTCCTGTATCAATATCTTAAATCTGGTATTGAATAATTTAAACATTTACAGAATAAATATATAGCAATAACTTTTTCTGCTGGTGCTAGAACCAGGTCAAGGTTAAAATTATGGTACTGAAACATAAAATATAAAACATAAAAAATATGAGAAGAAACATGCCTTTGAATATTCTTTAAAAAAATATTATGATGCCTTTTCCTAAAATGCATTAGGATTAAAGGAATGATAATGTATCTACCTTCAGCACATACCCCCTGTGAGCCTATGTTTATCTTAACATGGAAAACAAAAAGTCTAATAAAAGACTTGTAGGCAAATTACAATTCTTATGTCATAGAGGACTCAACAACTCAATCATCAAAACTGATAATTATTCTTCTATGAACTCCTGAAATGTCAGATCGATTTAATACCACTGTCAATTTATAAAAATTCCAAGCAAAAAGTTCATGAAGCACCACGTGGGGCAATAACAGAAAAATGGATACACTGGGGATTATGTCTCATTTATTCCCATCTGTTGCAGAAGTCTTTTACCCTGAGGCATGAACATTTATCTTTCTTCTCCTAATACAATTTTCCAATCATCTTTTGCTATCTACAGTTCTGTTTTATTTTCACTGATGTTTATCCCAAATAATATTTTTAATTGACAAATTCCCTAGGATTCTATGCAACACATAAGAATAGTATTACCTTATATCACTCTCCATTTTGTTGCTTTCAACAGAAAGTTTCCATTTGTAAAGAGACCTAGTTTTTAAATCACTAGTACCATAGTATCACATTCAGTACCACTAAATGGTACTAAAAGCCTTTAGATTAAATGTCACCTTCAACACTATTTTTTTCATCATGGCATTTCACTTATAGATCACTTCGATTTAAAGGCAATAAATTACAGCAATTCATTACAGCATACCTGGCTTCTATATTGATTTATCACTCAAGAACAACATTCTCAATATTTTGTTGTAAGTCAGACATGATACTCATGATGGCAGTTCATTAGGTAGTCACTTCACCTTCTGTAATTCAGCTTTCCATCAAGTGTGTGAAAAGAAGATTCGTTCTTTGGGAAATGCCTGTATTCAGTGATTTTAACTGAAAGAAATCTCACATGAAATTATATAATATTCTTCCCTTCTACCCTTCAAAAATAAAAACTATCCTTTATCCTTTGTTTCTCAAATGCACTATCAAATTGAGAAGCAAGAATTAATGGACTCCATATGTACCCTTCTTAAAAACTGGATAAGGAAGGAAAAGAGGAGGAAAGAGGAAAAAAAAAAAAGTTGTTAAAGCAAGGGAAAAAAATAATGTTTTTTAGTTGCTAAAGTAGAAATAACCTTAATTGAAATCTCTACAGAATCTGTTTTAAAACAAACAAGAATTCTACTTCACAAACAATTTTGTGAAGACGTCATCTCACACTAAAGTCTCTCTCAGCCTTTTTATAGCAGATGTCATGCTAAATTGATATCAAAACTTTACAAATTAAGAAAAAACCACCTCACACTGATGTTAATAAAAAGCACCCAAAAAAAATAAAAAATAAAAAAAATCGGTATTTAAGAGTGAGAATCTACAGAAATGCTACTAAGCCTGACATTGTCCTTGCTCCATACCTTCCCAGTCTTCTCAAAGGCCTGGGCTTGCTCCGTGCCAGTCTTACTGGTAAAGACCAAAGCAAAGATGGCACTGAGTGCCGCAGTCTTTGTGTCCTTTGTTATCAGATTCTCTGCACCATTTAGCAGAGAACAACACAACAGCAGACATCAATTCATTCTGAGGCAGTAAATGCAAAAAAGTAAGAGGAAAGAGAAGGCTACAGGAGAGAATTAGAAGAGATATTGAGGGAGGCAAGAACAATATAAGATCATACTGTTAAGAGCTTTTATAATTCAGAACTATAAGATTAAAACTATGAATTTCATAGTTTGACAGAATTTTCTCATTTCCTTTTAATTATTACATCTTTAGCAATGCTCATTTATGTAATTTTGTGAGAGGAATGGAATTAGAAATATAATAAAGGGCATGTTCATGTTCAAACACCAAGCTGTTTCTGTGTGCCCTCTAGCAAACAGAATATAAAACTCATGAAGCAAAAAACTATATATAAGTCAATACATCAAGGCAATATCTGTAAATTCCCACACAGAGAAAACATACACAAACTCTGCCTTCTCATTCCAATCTTGCACTTCTCTTAAAGCAGAAAAGTATCATTAAATGAAATTGTAAGATGGAACTGTAAAGCAGATAAATGTCCCCTGGCAATAATCCCCAAACTCATCTTCACCCGAGATCCAGAGACAAATCTGCAACCAGGACTGCACAAATGAATGTGTTAACCTCCTGAGTTAGCTGTCCTATTAGCACAATTTACTAGAACTTATTATTTTCTGAAAACTCAAATACTTTTTTTGGGTACCAATTTTGGGGAGCCTTCAGAACTAAATAACTGTAAAATATCTTCTTTACAATTCCTGATAACCATATGACAACTCATTAAAAAAAAAAAGGCTAGTTTTAATTCTTTTTACATACTCTTAGGCTTTTTCAATAACTGGCTCCTTAAAATGCAGTATCAGTAGACAGTTCACTTGGACTGATACGTTTGAGGGGTTTTGCCCAGTAAAAGTAGTGTCCACTAGCTCTGCACTTTATGGTTCAGATTCACTTATCTCACAATCTTTAGACATTGTAACTCAAAAATTTAATGTTAAATCAGCTGAATTTTGACAGCCATATTCTCCCTACAAAGTTCCTATAGGCCAGAACAAGGCTAGCCATGCCTCAACACATAGGTATTACTAGAGTCTACAACAGACAGAACTGACAATGAGGTTGTGGAATATAACCAGGCAGCATTTATGGCGAGACAACACTGGCCAGGTAGTTAGCCATGCTTTCAGTAAGTTGTCATCTATACACAAGGGATTCAGATAGCATCCAGCAGAGCAGAGTACTTGCAACTGTAAGACAGCTTCAAAATAGCAGGGACTAGACACAGATAATAAGGAAATAATACATTGCAAATACACCTACTTACTGTAGGGCATGTTACTTTAGCAAGGGAAGCTGCCTGAGTTAATCATCAGGTCAGACTCAAACCACAAGTTGACAATTATAAATGTACTTCTATTGGATGTAAGGGGCATAGATTGACCAGTCAGTCTTATCTTATTCAACACACTTGAGAATATCTGTATCATTTGCTTCTATGCAGTATAATGAGAAAAGCAAGATGATATTCAAAGTATAAGGAAGGTAGAGAATATGCTCAAATGAGACTTACAAAAGAAACTTATCTATAATTCAGAGAGATCAGAAATCACTGAAGGTAAAAATGACACTAGACAATCTTTTCCATATGTGGGTTCTAAGACATTCTGGAGTTCTTTCCCAATATCAACAGACTGACCTTTCTTGGTGTTAAAAACTAATCCAAAATTAGTGTTGAAAAAGACTATGAAGTTAGAGTCAGGAAGCAAAAGGTAAAAACCATACAAGGAAACAGAAGTAATAATTACTACTTGAGCAGTTTTATCAGATTTGAATACCAGAACAGCCAACATCAGTCTTAATCAGACAGACAGGTCACATTGTCTAACCTTTCTCTAGTGATTATGAGGTTTCAAACTGACCTTGCAAGTAGGACGAGATTTATATTATGGAACTTTGCTATCCATTACCTTCCTAAATGGCATTAGAATGAAGACAATACAAAAAATTTTCTAAAATTTCTGAAAAGGTAGCTCTCAAACACACCACTGTAAGAACAAATACTATCAACTGCATGTTACTATAAATAAGACAATGAAGAGAAAGTGATTACTGTTAGCACATTCTTCCTGAAATCATTAAGGGAAAGAAGAAAGTGAGAAAGGCTCACCACACTTCACTCTTTATGCCTCATTAGAAACTGTAAGAACATACAGAACACAGATGATGTTTTATGAACAGTGCTGTCAAAAAGATGCTTATCTTGGAACACAAAAAATATGAGGAAAAGAAATACCTACGGGTAGGCAATAATTTGCACCCTCAAAATACTTTCATTGGCAAGTTGTAACAATATCTCTATAACAATTTTTAATGTCTACAAAAGAAATATTAGAAGGAAGAATATAAAGAAATATTTTACCTTTTTGACAATCTTTCCATACAGTTTTTCGATTCTTCTCATAATGTTTATTCAACCAGGTGAGGATGGTTCGTTCATAGGGAGAATATATGTTACTGGATAAAGGTTCTGATTTTATTCTTGGTATGTGCTGCCCTCTTTCCAAGATGGACAGATCAGTGTTACTATGTGAAGAAACACGTTGAAGAACAAACACCTGAAATTATAAATACTGTTTTTAAGCACAGACTGCAAAAAGAACATTTTCAAGTTGAATGTTAAAATTACCACTTCAAACTCAAGAGGTTTTCCAATTTAGAAAATATTTAAGAGATTACATATTTACATCAATGTATATAACACACAAGAACACATTTGCCAAAGTTTTAGGGAATTCCTTTGCTTCCTTAAACAAAATGCAAACTGAAGCTTCCAAATGGTCTTGGGAGTCTGGAAATGACCCAGTTGACTGGAAGCTGGAAAATGTTGTACCAGTTTTCAAGAAGAGAAAGAAGGAAGACTCTGGTAATTACAGTGTCACTTCAGATCCATGTCATGTTATGGAGAAGACTATTCTGGGAGCTGTTGAAAAATACCTGCCAGCCAACACAGTCCTTGACTTAGCCAGAAGAGGTTCACAAGGAGAAATTCCTGCTTAGCCAAATTAATTTCCTTTTATGAGAAGGTCACCACCCAGTTGACCAAGGGAATACAATAGATTGGGGCTTTTGGATTTTAGCAAAGCTGTTGATACTGTCTCTCACAGTATTCTTCTGGACAAAATCTCCAGCACACAGCAAGGCAAGTCTATAATACTATGAATGAACGACTGACATGTCAGCCTCAGAGTTACAGTAAATGGAGTTACATCAGGCTGGCAGCCAGTTACCAGTGGGGTTGTCCAGGGCTCTGTGTTCTTCAGTGTCTGAATAAATGATTTGGACATAGGAATTGAATGTATATTAAGTTGCATTATTATACTAAATTAGTATTTTTGTCTATTAATTATATTTAAATTATCTATTTCATGACCTAGCTATTCATTTAGGTCCAACTTACACTGGACATTTCACCTGAAAATATAAACATAATAATAGCTACAATAAAATTTTTGGTAGTCAGAGCTCCCTAATTAAGTCTTAAATGAACACACATGAAAAAAAAACATACAAACCAACCATATGGATATAAAAATATATGAGGAATATATAGTTCATAAAAAATCTACACAATACCTTTGATTATTTTTTTTCCACAACTGAATTAAAATTATAGAAAAAGGTATTTTGAAGGAGGAACACAGAGCTTGATTTTCAGGATGATGATAAAGTCAATAGCTTTGGTTCCATCCTCTCTCATCACAGAGTTCTCAGGCCTGACCACCTTGACCAGTGACTGACTATGAAGGACAATGGCCATAAATGCTAACTACATTGCATAAGCTCCATAGTATCATATATTCACAGAAAACAGAATTAGTTTAAGCACTAATTATTTGAAGGAGGGGGAAAAAAAAAATTGAGAGACTAATAACTAATCATTGACAATGTCTATTAACGATGAATGTCAGCCCAGTAAAATGATATTTTGAAGTGTGAATTAAGTGCAGTTTCTCAGTCCCTTAAACTTTCCCCTTGGGAAAGATTACTTAGACATCCAAAAATATTATCTAGCATTAGTAATAATAAAATTGACTTAAATTTGATAAGTCCATACAGACCAAGTTTCCAGGTTTTTATATACTTTGTTTTGCAAAACAAAGGGTTTTGCCATCAGTTCTTCATAATTGAGTAGCAAATGTTCCTACAATTTACCTTATATATCTGCAGTAGCACATCTGTCCAGGCTCTTTTGCTCAGTGACTCAAATACGCTGTCCTCCAGAATCAATAGACGTTTGTCACTAAATATATCTGAGTTTTTCACATCTTCTTTCAACTCATCTGTGTGACCCTTCATATAAAGGAATGGAATTTATTTTCAATATTCAAGGAGAATAATGAATCAATGGCATAACTGACTGATAACATCTACTACAGTGCAACAGTTATCAGCATTAGAACTGTTTACAGTTTGCTGCTGTCTGAGGATCAAGAAGCACATACAGAATTGACAGGAGTTGAAAGCAGCAATCAGAACAGAAAGGCAACACAAAGGGGTTTTTTAATGGTAAAATCAGTATAAATTAGTAAAATTAATTCTACTTTGAGGAAAAGTATCTGTCAGAAATTAGTTGCAGTTATCAGCAGTATCAGAAGGAATGGAAAAGACAGGGTAAGAGGGTGTAAATCTTAGTGATAGCTTAAATTTCTGTTCAATCTCATGCACATGCTTAGATTTGTGAAATCCACAAGTCACCACAGTAGGAATACATATGGGACACAGAGGACTTCCATTAGTCTTCATAGGATTGACACTAACTACAGTCTTTTTAAAAATAAAAAACAGAAAATGAAACAAAATTATCAAACTAACAAACACTAAAACCACCCAAGCCTACTTTCAGATCAGTTTGCACTTCAATCCATTTCTTATAATCATCAGGTTCAAGCAGAAATTCTGGCATAACATGAGGAAGATATGCTCCTTGGCTTCTGCAATCATAAAGCGGGAAAAGGTAAAAAGAATTATCTTGCCAATTTTTTCTAAAGCTAGTAATTACAAGGCAAAGAGCAGCAGTGGAATGGTAAGATCACTAATGACAAACCTGATCTATCTACTGAGTCTGTCTAAGGAATGAGGTTGAGAGTCATCTTCTTTTGTAATTAAGGGAGCAGAATACCTGTGGAATTCCTGTGTTGGCTATAACCCTACTGAACGACACCTCAATTAGTGTAAACTGCAGAGGATAACCTTGGTAAAAATAATTAAACATTAAGATGTTTAATAGTGGAGTCCCCCAAGGGTCAGTACTGGGTCCAGTATTATTTAATATATTCATCAATGACCTGGAGGAGGGGGTAGAGAGCAC
>JANHGL010020674.1:0-52136 GCA_024611195.1 Ceyx melanurus | reverse complement strand
TGGAGACACTTAAGACCCGCCTGGATCTGTTCCTGGGCAACTTGGTCTAGGTGATCCTGCTCAGGCAGGGGGGTTGGTCTAGATGATCTTCTAGCTCCCTTCCAACCCCTAATATCTGTGAATCTCTGAATACATAAACCTTAGATCATAAACGACACAGTATAAAGGGAACCCTAAACCTTCTGTATATCATTCAGCTGGAATTATTTTTGAACTATGCTAGTAAAAAAAAGTAGAAAGAAAAGATGAATGCATGCATATTTTACCAGGTACTTACCTAAGGAAATTAAGCAACACAGAATTCTGCCAGTGGAGCTGTAACATTCGTTCAGCTGGATCAAGGGACAACAACTGGCCTGATGGCATTGATGGTAACGACTGTCCACTCAGATCGAATACCATGTCATACAAACTCTTAGAATCTTTGCTAAGGTTTTCTTCAAAACTCTTTCCTTGCGAAGCACTCAG
The DNA here is from genome assembly GCA_024611195.1 of Ceyx melanurus. Lineage (NCBI taxonomy): Eukaryota > Metazoa > Chordata > Aves > Coraciiformes > Alcedinidae > Ceyx > Ceyx melanurus. The sequence continues at coordinate 51,668 of JANHGL010020674.1, read as the reverse complement.
CTGGCCTTTACACACATCACTAACAGAGAAAGAGCTTCTGATATTATTTTTAAATACATAAAATGAGCTAATATTGTATATGTCATGATGATAAATTTAATACACCCTGAAAGCAAAGCACTTTTTAACTTCTACAAAACCTTCATAATAATGTAAGAATTTTGAACTGCATAGAATATTTAATAAGTAGATGTTTCACATTCAATAAATAACTTTGTGTCACTGCTTTCTGCCAAACATAACTTTGATTTTTATCATGTTAGTAAATGTCTATGTGTTTGTGGCCCAGGAGATTGGATTCTTCATTTTTAGTAAAAAGCTAGATGAGATCATCTAAATGTTGCCACTAAGACCAATATATTTCCATGGTGTTTGCAAAATTGTTGATTATGAAATTTTTTTTTGCTTTGCTATCTATTTCTGTATCTTTAGAGTATGTGGGAGAAAAACAAAAAAGTTTGTTAAAACACTCATTTATTCTACCCAAGAAGGGACAATTGCTTATTCTGGGAGTAGAATAAATTTCAGTTAAGAGGGTGACATATATATTTAACATTGTGATGTATCAGCACATCATATTTGGAAATGTAATTTAGAAAATGAAAAATAACATCTGGGTTATTGTTACAGCACATAGATGCTACAATTTATTAAACTTCTGTGCATTAGAGTGTGTTTATCAGATCACATCCAAAGCATTTTAGTACACATATTAACATTTCATTAGCAGACATAAGTCAGCAGATATTAATTACCGTCTTAATGAATATGGTATTGAAATGGGATTTTGTCCCTTAGACCAGCCAAAGAGAGTGAACCAATTCTTAACAGCAGTTAAGGTTTTCTGAAAGAAGATGTATTCCTCTTCATCAGGAAAAATTGATAATTCAAATCTATTTTTTCTCCCATCACTTGGGCTTTCTATTTCTCTCTCTTCGCTCATTGTTTCCTCACTGTAAATTTCAGTAGAATCCAACTCTGAATGATACACACACAAAAACCAGAAAGATTTCTTATTTTACTATTTTTGTCTAATACAAAAGCAAATTTTATTAAACACACAATTTCAGAAATAAAAAAAAAACTCTCAGATAGTGATTGATCAACTTATTACAGGAGTAAACAATTTAGACATCATATACACTTCTTCAAAATAAAAATTATTTTATTATTGGAATCTAATTTCATTTAAAGAAAAAATTAATTCAGACATAGTTTTTTAATTAAAAAATTAATTCAGACAAAACCACAGACAGTAATCTTAAGTAATCTTACATAAAGTTGCAGTAGTTATAAATTTACCATCCAGTGAATGCTAGTTCCCCACCCCAATCACACAGATGGCTCAGTAACTGACTTGAATTCAGTTTAGCAGGTACTGTATAACTTAACTTAAATCCCAATCTATATAAGTCTTTGATCTTTTCTCCCTTCCATCAGGCCTTCTCTTTCATAAATTCTGACCCAAACAAAACTTAGATTATATTATATTTTTAAAAACACTGGTTGTTAACAACATCAACAATATTACTGCATAAAAGATAGCAAAAGTAATTACTTTCTTCATAGCAAAAACAACCTACTAGATGTTTCCATCTTTGAAGGTGTATTTTAATCCACTGTTGCAGCTTTGTTTCATCAAATAACACAAAAATAAAACTAATTCCTCAAACAGTGAATTTAAAAAAAAATATCTTGTTGCAATTTAAGAACAAAAATACAATATGGAGAAGTGAGATTCATCTTTTATAAGATCATGCATTCAGATCTGATTTTGTGCATTTCTGCTGTCTGACAAGGTCACTTTCCTCATCCTGTCCCTGTCACCTTTTCCAGAGGTTATTGCCTTTTCAGATCTGAAACTGAGTTGCTCTTTTGAACTCTTCTTATATCATACAATTAAAATTTAATCACAATGTTAAAGAGATACTATGAAATATGTTAAGCTCTCTATCTTGGCAATACCATAGAGATGATCACACAATCAGTCTATCTGCAAGAATGGAATCTTAATGACAAAACAGCATCAGTAACTTCCACTGCTCTAGCTTCCTAGCTGGAAAACTAGCAGCTGAAAGGAGATGTCAACAGCCTCAGATACTTGTCACATGACAACCTTACAGAAGATCTATGACTCTAAGTTCTTATGGAACAGCACATTAACTGAGACCACTGACAAAGGCTGTTTTGACATAGTATCTCAGAAATGCAATAAAAATACCAGTGTTTAACCTGAGCATACAACTAGAAGTTAGCAAAATATAGCAAATTTACAGTGTATATGGTTTGTTAGTTCTTGACTACAGAAACAATGCCCTTCTTAGCAACTATTCCCTTAGGTTTGCTCAGCAGTTATTTTTCCACTGGCTCCTCCATGGACATTTTAATGCAAATGGGATCTTTCCATTTTTTCTTTGGTTATATTTGTTTTGTTTTGGTTTTTTTTTCTACTTTGACCAATTTCCCTTTCACTTAGTCTTCTAAAAGGCAGGAGAGATTTTTCTGCTTTTATACTCTTGGCCAGGTTTCCCATCATGGAATAGGAGAGCTTACAAATATGAAAAATAGTTCTTGAATATTGAAAAGCAATTGCAAGAGCTCAAGGTGGTTTAAGTGAGCAGATGCACTATACCTGATTGATAACTTTCATAGGATGAGTCAGGAGTTGCACCAAAGGAGCTTGAGGAAATACTACAGGAAAACATTTCTGGAGGGGAACATGAGCGCAGAACAACTTCTCCACTACTGAAGTCTTCACTGTCTATAAAACAAGATCACAAGTGGCATCTGAGAAAACATATATTATTGTCTGTGTTGTAATAACTTGTAAACAGATATTTGCTTCTATATATATCTCACTTTCATCCTTCAATCAATCAAGTAACAGTTCCCATTAGACTCATGACAAAAATCTCACTTTATTCATTAGACCGGGGGGAAAAAAAACAAAACAAAACAAAAAAACACCAACCCAAAAACAACCTACCTGTGTAGGTAGGTATTTTTTTCCAACTAACTGTATGTTTACAGGATAGTTTTCCACACTTGCTGAAAAGAACCTGTCAGAAAAGTGCTAATTCAAGAATTCTAAGTCATTAGCAAAACTTTAAAGAATTTTTGATCACAGCTCTGTAATGGGTCTTAACATCAAGCTCTTTCAGACTCAGTGGCACAAACCAAACTCAAAGGTATACTCTATCAATTCATCAGTTCCACTAGAACATATATTCTGGCATTCTCATGTTGGCCTATGAAAGAAGGCCCTCAGCTATCTACATCTGATGTCAGTCCCCAGAACAAGAGTAGAAGAGGAACACAGTGCAGTTTCTAGAGAAGCAAACACAGCTGTAGAGAAGGAAATATTCTCTACTATTGCATTTAAATTTTGATTGCTGGCACTGTTATTTATATGGTTTGGAGCAAATGGCAGAAGAGCATAGTGTCAAGATACATAGAAGCAAGCCTTCCTGAATAGCTTTCAAAGTCACCGTGTTGTATAGAAATGGTCTGGTCACATTAAACAGCATTCCACACCAAAAAAATCTTCACAAAACCACATAAAAAAAGATTTAAGGAATTTAGTTGCAATTACTTGCTTCAAAATTGGTACACACTGATAGTGTGAACAAACCAGTAAGCTCAATACAGGATTAAAATATCCCATTATTAATGGGAGATCAATTCTTATATAGACATCAGTCCATTTTTTGCTTAATCCTCAAGGGACAGCTACAGGGTGTCTTCAAAAGACAAACATGCAAAAATTATTGTCCACAATAAAAAAAAAAAACAAAACCACACATTCACAAAAGAACATTTTTCCACCTTTATTAGATCCCAACAACTATTTTAAAATATACAGTAATTTACCCCATACTTGGAACCTGATTTGAGCAGGAAACTGGATGAGATGAACCACCAGAGATCCCTACTGACCTGAATCATGCAATGATCCTAATATCTTCCCATAAGCACAGTTGCACATAAGAGGTTACAGATCATTGAGTCAGGCAGAGATGGAGCCAGGGTGGAGGACACAGGGAGAGATGTAGAGACAGACAGAAGGAGGCAGGCAGGGAGACACAGATAAAAATATTTCTCATCTATGATGTCAGGCTTTCAGCAGCTTTAAAATATAGCCTTCAAGGACAGCAACAAAAAAAACCCAAACTATTCCCCTGTTCCCAACAGTCCAATAATAATGACTTTTTAATCTTAACAACCCATGGCTTTCTTCTCTTTTGCTTTCTTCAAAACCTATCCAACTGATGTCCTAGGAATTACTTATGATCAATCTCTACCAATCTAATTTAAATTATGCTAATTTATTTTTCTACTGTTTGAGCTGTTTACTCATACTTTTAAAACTTCACAAAGCATTCTGTAAGATTTAGGCTTGTCCAACATTTTTCAATAAACATGACCAAAACCATTTTATGTTTTCCTCCTCTTCAACAAGAAAATAGAAGCTATTAATCTGTACAGTATCCCCTTGTAATTAATGAGGAAAAATACTATCTTTATTATAACATCCTTGTTATCACAGTAAAAACATTTCTAACAACACTGGACATAATGTAGTTTTAAGAGGTAGAATGTTGACTGCTTACTGCTTCTGAAGATAATGTGTTGATCACAGCGGTGAAATGCCAAATATGGGTATAAAGTAAGAAGGCAATTCTCTGCTGTTGCAGCAACCTGAAGGGGGAACCTGTTCAAAACAAAATACAAAAGTGATGGCTTTCTTTTTAGCCATGGTAACCAAGACATTTCAACACAGGAAAAAAAGACAGAATGAAGGTGTTCAGACAGCTTTTTTTCTATGGTGGTTCAACAGGAGAGTACACAGGAGGGACTGCAGATGCTGAAATTATGATGTTTGTACAGTATTTCCACATCATGTGTTGGGTTTTTTTTATGAGCATGGCCATAGCAACCTGAAAGTCCAAGAGTTAACAGAAATTTATTTAAATAAATGAACTCTCTCTCCGAAAAGAAAGAAAAAAAAACAAACAGCTGACACTTTTGAGTGTCCTGAAGGAGACTTACTGAACAGATCCTGTAACTTCTCACTGGTGAAGCTTTCTTGAAAAGTAACTTCTATTCTGATTTAATATTTATCCTAAAACACTTCACAGAGATCTCAAATATTTAGAAATAAATAGATTCAATTTAAAAACTGTGAGATATTGACTGCAATAGCCAGACTGTAATAGAAATTGATGTACATGCTCCAATGTTCACTGGTGTCTGTACTGTCTGTGGCAGCCATATTAATGGGTAGAAATCCACCTTTTAACCTTCTTTTCATACTTCACCTCAATCTCTCGGGGTGCAGTCCACAAACAAATTATTGTCATCAATGGATCCCTGTTAGACATCTGTACATACATTCTTAGCTCATTGCAACTGGCAGGTAATTCAAAAGACTTTAGTCCTATGTTTTTGCATGGCTGTTTTTTTACCCCACATTATTAACTAATATTAATATTAATTAACTATTTTGACTAAGCTGTCAAAAAAAACCCAAAGAAAATGTAATTTAATAATTCAAACAGTATGCTGATATGCATCTTCCTTTAGTATATTGATAATTATATGTACTGAATATATAACTGGCACAGAAGAAAATATTTCCTATTTTCTTTAAACTACATATTGAAAGATAAATTCCTATTTAATGTAAACTCACATTAATATTAAGAAATATCACAAGACCTTTAAGATTAATTTATACTATGACAAATAGCTTCTACTGCTTTGTTATAGAATAACATAACCAAGGAAAATTAAAAAGTCTTAAAAGCATCAGAAAGTACCTTTTATTTCCTATTTCATACTTCCCTCTCCAAACACATTCTTAGACACTGTTTTCAGGGGAACTGTATTAAATAGAGGAAGGGTCCAAGAAAATCTATAGAAATCTTTCTTATTTGTAAATATTCACGTTTGGATTCCAATTTTATAGCTATCGGTTTCTTAAATCAATAACCCATCTCTGCAGTGTTTCCATTTGTTCTTAACACACATCAATATTGGAACTTGACTTGGGAGTGGGCTTTGGCTAATTTCACCTTGTAGCACAGTACTTCTTTCAGCTCAGTTCATGCTTACTGTTTATTCAGCAGAAAATCTCAGCACCAGGATTTCAGCAGGACAAATATGGCTATGAGAGGTATATCTACATCTTCTGTACAAAATGTACAGCAGTACATATCCAAACTAGATGTCAGAGTATTTTTTTTCCTATCTTTACCAAGCCATTTAAAGACACACAGGATGAAAAACTACAACACAAAAAAGTTTGCCAACTTCCAACTCATTACTTCACTGGGATAAATGAGATTTCTCAATACTCTCCAGCCATACATTAGCTACAGACAATAGAACTGGGGACAGGGGTGGAAGAAAGCTGTATGAAGGTTAATGGAAGACATAGCTCTCAAGTTACATGAGAGTAACTCAGATGTCTGTATTATTAGACTCAATCAACTTTGATTTCTCAGTTTGAGGTGAGCATATCACCCATCTCTATCTTCAATGCTGATTTGAGAGTTGAGCATATGTCAAATCTTCATTCATGGTCTGATTTACACAGCTATCAAACACAGAAAAAGTTGCTTGAAAATAGCTGCAGTACATCTTAACTAGTTATACAAATGCAATGAGTGACACTACTCAAAGCAAAGATACTACTGCACAATCTAGAATACAGAAAAAGAGCCATCTGTGTACAAAGAAATGCCTCAGACTCACAGAGCTGCTGCAAGAAACACTCCTCCCTGTTCCATGCTACTAACAGTCCAACACAGATACACTTCCTTGGCTGCCATGGTATTGTAGCAAGAGAACTGAATGCACGCAGGCAATAGCAAACACAACGTAAATATTTTCTTAACTAAGAAATTTAGAAGCTTCGGAGTGTTCAAAAGATGAAAAGAGATTGAATAATGAAGCACCTGTGCTGGCTGAGCACAAGCTGTGAAGCAACACCAGTAAACTAAGTGATAGTCATGCTGCAGGGGACAGAGAACCTCATTTGCCAAGCTGACCCTTCATCTAGGGAAGCTTTCTGCTTGCTTGGGACTTTGATCCAGGATGCTGTGGGGAGACCAATGCAGTTTGCTGTGGTCCTGCTACTCTGCCTCGAGGGCACCAGTAAAGTTAATGGGAAGATGTGGAATATATAAGGCATGACTGCACATCTTTGATGCCAATGATCACAAACAAGGGGCACAGGTGGTCTTCTATTCACTCATGCAGGTGAGAGAAAGGAATATGAAGATGAGTGAATGAATCCTAGGAGTCTCTGGAGACACATAAGACCCGCCTGGATCTGTTCCTGGGTGACTTGGTCTAGGTGATCCTGCTCAGGCAGGGGGGTTGGACTAGATGATCTTCTAGGTCCCTTCCAGCCCCTAATATCTGTGAAACTGTGAATCCGTGAGTCAAAGACTGATTCTACAACTGACATTGGTAGTAAGGATTTAGCTCCTGTGACCATGATGATGGTGGACTTCAGAATTCTGAAAGGAAGAAACAAGGAAAAAGCTGCAACACAACCCTGCAATTCAGAATAGCAGACTGTGGCCTTGTACAATGTATTTATTCTGTATTTGTAGCATAGCTTAAGTAAACATTATAAAAGTTTGTGTTATTCTGTTAAAGTGAAACATACCTGTATTGCTAGCAAATGTGAAATTACTGAGTGTGTAAAATTATTCAGTGTGTTCAGTTTTATAATAATAAAGCAAGCAAAAAAATTGTTATCTACATGAACCATCATTACCACTGCTATTTCAGTGTTTATTCTCTAATGCATATTTCCAAACAACAGAGGAGAATGGCCAATAAATATATTGTGTTTACCAACATTTGAAACCTGCTGATCACCAGACACTAAAACTCAAGTTGTGGTAACAAAAAAAATACCATCCAACAATCTACATAAAAGTAGTTTGTTCACATCTCTTAAATTAACTCTGGGGTTTTGTTGGTTGGTTGGGGTTTTTTTTAAATGTTTGTGGAAAGACAAAATAACCTGAGTCAAAATACATTTTCTCTATAGCATTTCAGAAATATTCTAAATAGCAACAAGTGATTTGTTTTCTATCAGTGTACCCCAAATTCTCTAGATATACAAGCATAGTTAAATAACCCTACTTCAACAGTACTCATTAACAGATGCAGAAAATTGTCTTTAATGTTTAGAAGTTTATAGCATTAGGATCTAAATGATAAATTAGAGGCAAAATTGCTTGGGAAAATTAAAAAAAAAAATTAAGGAAAGCTCAAAGGAAAAAACAACAAACTGCTTGCAGAATTGCTTAGTGCTCAAAGGAAACTTAAGAGCAAGGAATAACCTAGATGCAGGGAACAAGAAATAATTTTAAAATATATAAAGATCTGTCTCTCCTCTCTACCACGAAAAATCCTCAAACAAATCCAGACATGACAGAACTGGGAGAGGAAAAAATGGCCCACACAGAGGGTCGACACACTGTGCCATTTCTATGGGCACTGAGGGGCCCTTACCCTTTGTCACAGAAGCCCAGGATTCCACAGCAATCCAAATAATACAGTAATGAATTGTGACAGACACATGTTTTCACACAGTATACAAGATTTATAGCTGGGAAAGTAGCCACATTTTTTCCAGAAGCAGCAGCAATGTCAGTTCTTAATTTCTGAATAACAGATGCAGCAGCTGGCAGGGAACATCAGAATGGTAGAAAGCCACAAGCACAGAAAAAAATAGGAGTGATCAAAGGTTTTAGACCAAGCTGGTCTTCAAAAGCACTCTGATCTATCTGAAGTAAAATGCCAATGTATGACATCAGATGAATGCAGCAAAGCAGCATGCAAATATCAAGTATTTCAGTGTTTTCTAGCTCATTGCTCTCTCTGAATTTAAATGATGCTCAAATAAAGTGACAGCTCTTACTCTCTAAGGCATGCTGGCAGCTTACATGGATTTTACATTTGTCAGCAGTGGCTATTAAAGAGCTGCATGTTTTAGGCACTTTTCCCAACAGCAAAGGGAATGTTCTGCTTCCCTCTGTGAGACGCTGCGATCTCATGGACCATCAAAACCACCGGAATCAATTCATAACTGGATACCTTTCAGTGATTGTGTCTCAGTTGCATCATGTTGTTATTAGAGGTTAAGATCCGCAAAATCCTCAGCTCGTTCTGGCTGAAGTTCCAGAAATGAATGATGTGAATAATATCAAAAAATACATTATTTTCCCCAGCTTCCCAGTGGGAGAGAAAGAAAATTTTAATCAGGATGGCAGAAAAAATTCTTTCCTGCTAAATTATTTATCTAATCAGCATATTAAAAGATAAATTAACAATTAGAGGACAAATACATAAACATGCCATGTTCACAGCTGCTTTTTTTTGTTTCGTTTTTCAAGTTGAAGGAAATAACTGTCATAGCCTGTTTATTAAATATTTGTTCAAGACATTTTTGGATTTTGTGTTATCTTTTAGTACTGTATTCCTATCAGCTCTATACAGGGAAATATCATTTATTTGGCTTTGAAGTCAAAGGAGAAAAAAGGAAAAATACAAATTTAAAATATTAGAAGTTAACTGCATATTATAATATAAAGCAGTCAAATAAATATTAGGGCACTTTCTTATGATCCATTTAATGGAATCTTTGCACACAATAAATTACAACCATATATTTCTGCATTGCCTTTTACAGCTACATATTACATGGCTTTGTTATAAAACATGATTGCCTATCATCTTCCATATGTTTTCCGTAAAGTAACCAAATTCAGCAATATCAATCCTCTACCCAATGTTCACTATGATTTAAAGAACAAAAATTATCTTTTAGATGGACTTAATATGGACTATGCAAATAAATCCTACTGGTAATTTAGAGATTAATTTAGAAAAGCATAACACTGCAGAGCTTAAGTAAAAAATCACCAAATCAGAGTATTTGTTTATCAATACTAATGTTTTTAAATATGTCTAGAATTCATCTTGCTTATAATTAGTTAAACACAGGAGAGTATATGTTACCAATATATGAAAATATCTTTCTAACTCGCTTAATTCCATCTCAGACCACAGAATGAGTTGTAGTTCAAAATTTTAGTTCAAAATATTTAAAAATACATATTATTACTTTGAAAATGGGAATATAAAGGGAGGGCATTGACAACTTAATACATCTTCAGTGACTGATACTGTGATATTTCATGGCCTATCAAACAAACCAGGAGCGTATTCAAGACCACTTAGCTTTTGTAAGCCTTATAAAAGGATATAGGTTTCATTGTTTTATTATTAAAGATCTAGAAGACCCCAAAATCTTACAATCCTGAAAGATTCAAAGTAACAAAGCAGTTTAAATTCATTAGTAGCACAGTTTGAAAAAAACTACTCAAATGCTAAGATAATTAGGTAAATCAGGTTTGAAGTTTGAATGCATTACACAGGTCTGCCATTGGTACAGGTGTGATGAGGGTGGATATGTAAAGAGCAAGAAATTGCAGATGTAAAGTACTACAGAGTGGAACATCAAAGCACATAACATTAACAGTAGTAATAAAATCAAAGTCTGGAGAAATTATCATAGACTCTATTAGAATAATAACAATATGCTCAGGATTAGAGAATCAGGCACGTAGATTTTTCCAATTGAAGGAAATAATTCTTTCTGGTTATGATAAAATTATTATTCCAAAAGCTTATATGAATAATCTTACTGCACTGACTAATAGCACCCCCAGAATCTCCTTGTTTTGGATGGTGTACTATTTCATCCACCTGTGTTCAGATTTCTCATCCCATGCTCCTACAGCCCCACATATAAGCATCTGCCTGCCAGGAAATCCCACAGGCATGGGTAAACCAGGGGTATTAGTTCTCCCCTTTAACAAATACCTAGCCACTAGGTTTTGAAATACAGCAGCAATTTGAACATGTTTTGACACTCCCAAGCATTAATTTTGAGGCCTTTGTTAGTAGAGATGCCTTCTAAGCTTACATTGATAACTTTTATTTGGTATGTATTTTTAAAACTATGGTGAGTTTGCCTTTGAATTGGGGGTGGTATCCTTTCACAGAATCACAGAATGTTAGGGGTTGGAAGGGACCTAGAAGTCTAGTCCAACCCCCCTGCCAGGCATTTCATTGAAATGGCAAATATAGAAAAAAGTTTATTACATAGCAGAAAGGATTCTCTCTCTTATAACAAGGTTTAAGAAGCTGCTAGTGCATCATATAAAAATATGATTATCATATAAAAATATTTATTTATTAAAACTAAATATTGTATCTGCTCAGCAGCTATATTTCAAACGTCATCACAAGCTTAAATTATGCTTTTCTTACAATTACTGCAAGCTATAGCACACATTTATGAATCACATCCCACACAATGATTAAATATCACAGTTAAATAAAAAGGAATAGATTCATGGCTGAGCATCTACACAGAAAAATATAAAATACTAATCCAATTCAAGGAGCAATAATTGAAAGCTCCATAACTCTTGCAGTAAAGTAATATAAAATTTAATTTTGTGCTTAAGAAAAAAAGCCCATTCTGTAGGGCTCTGCCCAATCTGGAAGGCAGAGATCTTTAACCCTCAAAATAGTTGCTTTACTGAAAATTGTAATTGCAGGAATTACTTAATCACAATAGTACCTATTTTTCCTCCTCTGCATACACCCATTCATCCCACCAAGGGAAGAGATTTAAAAAAGGGGCAAGTTCTGACAATGTTTATTTTTGCACAGAACTTTTAATTACAGATTTGATTTCCATTGACTTGGGGCAGGAAAGACTTACATTGGTTTTTACCATTTAAGTTGCTTTTTAAATAAAAGCCTATTTTAAAATTCAAGATGTATGAATTTCATCTTTGCATATGACTTTATCACTAAACAGTGTTGTAAAGACAATCAGTTTTGGTATTAACTCTGCATATAAACTGCTGTCAAGCCCTGGGTGTTCTGTCCTACAGGAATTTAGGTCTAACAGCAATTAGACCATTCAAATTCCAAGTACTTTCAATATGCTTGTATATGGCAGTACTTCTGAAAACTTCAAATGCTTTTTGATGTAGTGTATAGGATTACACTGAGGTAAATCTATATGAATAACAATATAAAACACATCTGTCTCTCATTCTTTCTCACTGATACTACTTGCCTCTGCTGATGCTATTGTCCAGAAAGTCCCTCTAAGGCAGTGCAGAAAAAACTGAAGAGCTCAGCACAGATGGAGGGGAAAAAACAGCAACAGTATTCCACACTTTTCTATCTAGTCCAGTGTCTTGTACATCATAGCTATATGACAAAAGACAAGTATCCCATACACTTTTCATACAGCAGTATGGTCTTGTATGCCTTTACCCAAATGTTAAGATTTCTGTGTCTTAGAAGCAACTCTATCAGTATGGACCCTGCCCCAGATGAATTTGAACTGCACACATTACCTGTTTTCTTCTTCATCGATGAAGAATATATGAGCTAAAAGTGACACTGGCCTAGGTGATCTGAAGCTGATATAACAAATTAATTCCTTATTTCTGCCCTCTGATGAAACAACGTTTTGACGTTCTGGGAAATGTACAGCAAAGGGGTAAATCCTGTTACCATCTTGAAGTTCAATCTCTGGAAGTTCAACTTGAATTTTTGATTGCCTGTGTTAAAAATAAATAGTAATGGTGTTGGTGCTCACAGGATGACACTAATAAAGTTGATTCACACTTTCACACATTTACAAAATTATTTTTCAGAGTTAAACACAGAAGAATAACTTAATTTTCGAAGTATAAATGAAGTGAAACTAAGAATTGAAATTCCTTTAGCATTTAGATGCCAGTTTGTTCTCTACATATATATTTGAGCATTTTTTACTGTATAGAGCAATGTCCACATTAAGAAAAACTTTTGCTGCAGTACTTCTGGTATTGAAATGATACCTACATAAACATAAAAAAAAATATTGCTGTTTAATAATTAGAAATAGAGAAGTTGTGTCTTAAGAGATGAGAAAAGCACATTTTGACACACATGTACACAAGAGTGATTGGAAAAATTATAATATTAAGATTTCTATTGAACTGGAATAGGTGTGATGTTGGGTTATGCTATATATGATTACTCAAAGGTTTTCTTACAAATTCAAATAACAGGATAAAATTAGTGATTCATAGCAGAGTTTAAAAATATATGGATTTCTTTTTTGTATCAAGTGATAGGATTAAAATATTTGTGCTGTCCTTTTTGGTACTAAATTCTTGCTTAGAAAAATAAAACCAAAACTACTAACTAGCCAACAAACCAAAAACTACAAACAAAAAAAACACAACCCTACCAACTGTACAACAGTTAGATTTTAAAGCAGTGCTTTATAACCTGTGGAGAAAAAACAAAACAAAAAGCAGAAGGATTTTATCTGACCATGATAAAATAATACAAGCAAACCAAAAAATGAGACTATGATTTTAGTGCCTGACAAAAATTATCAGAAAATCTTCATTTTTGTGCTTTTCAAAGTAATTTTACAGGCATCTGACAGGATGAATATGTCACTTCATGTAGCAGGCATATTTTGAGGCCAGAACATGTTCTTGTTGAATATACAGCAATATTAATTACATTAATTTTATTTTAAATACACAGACTCTCTGCTGAGCAGAAAATTAATACTAACATTTACAAACAAAAATTAATTCAATATTGAAGAAGAGAACAAAACCATGAAATAAACATATGTAATAAAATTATTATTCTATTTTTACCATAAATAATCTTCTGGAAAAATACTGATGGCTGTTTCAGTTTTCACATCCAGAGGAACTGGTGTCAGCATTAAAAAGGGGGGATCAAAATTTAATTTTGGTGACTTCACAACGCCAGACAATTTTAACTTGTAATGTGATGGATTTTCATTTAGACACACTGAGATTTCAGATGTGTATGTCCCAACACAAGCTGTAAAAGAAGTAAAAAAAAAAAAAAAAAAGGTTTAAAAAACAACAACAAAAAACCCACCATACAACCACCACAGCTAAAGGAGTTATAGTAAGGTGTTTGTTTGTTTTGGGTTGTTCATTAGTTTGTAATGTCTAGGAGCAATGTTTTCAGTATATTCCATATTAAATAAACTACTTTGAAATTATTGAGAATTATGTCCTGAAGTAACAGCTGAAGTAATGAATGTATTGTATTAATCACACATTTCATGACTACTGTCAAGGCTTATGCTGCTGTTACCATTCTAATAAACCACCATTCATTTCTATAGGGCAATCAGCAAGCAGTCCAGCAAATAGGAAAATTTTACTTAGGGAGATTTCATGCTGTTTGCAAATCTGCCAATCTAAATTTACCAACTACTAACAAAATCTTTAGAAGTATATAGGAAACTTCCCCTTCGTCTTTTCTATATATATTTATGTGAAATAAGGATTTGTTATCTTACCTTAGAAAAAGCTCTGAATAAAGTAATACAACTCCTGAAAGTACTTATGTGCATATATTCATTAGCTGCGTCATTTTCAGTCTCATTTGCACTTAGCCCAACCAGTTCATAGTACCTAACTCCCTAGCATACTATTCTGGGGCTATATTTTATGTAGATTTCTTGTTAATAGCAACAAATAGATTATATTTCTGCTGAAAGTCAGTTATACACATATGCAAATCCTCCCAATACTGCCTTCACACTTCTGTAGGAGAAATACTTCAGTCCCCTCAGCTTTGACTCTCTCTTTCACTTGCAATTTAAACTAGCAGCAAAAAATCTAGTTTACAAGGCCATCTCTTTAAGGATGTACCTGTTCCTCTCTTAACAGGACATAGCAAATTTTTGATTTTTTTTTTTCCTCCTCACAGAAGTCTTAACTGCATAATATCATGTTTTCTGATCTTTTGAAAGTCTGTGGGAAGAAAGTAACATCACCATCTAGTCTTCTCACCCTCTTAAGTTTGTATTAGTTTCTACTCCTATCTCGCAAAATAACCATTTTTAGTATCGTTGCCTTGGACATTCTGATAATTCATGCTTGAATGCATATATATACCTTCAGTATACATGGGTGCCAATTAAGAATATGCATACACTGAAATACAAATTTCAAAGCAGAAAAGTCAGAGATAATTAAAACTTAAAGATAAGATCTAACAAAAATGAAGGAAAAAACCCAAAAGTAAACTAACAATTTTTCCACATACACTATTAAAGGACATCGTTATTTAATTTGATTCTAACTGTTGTAATTCTGTGTGGGTTTTGATGTAGCTAATGTTCTCTTAGAAGAAAAAGTAATTACATTCAGTACAGCTATAGAACAAGTAGACTATAAACAATGGGAAAATACTTAGAACAACAAATTAAGGACAATTGATTTTTACAGTTCTTTCTGATTTTCTGTAAATAAAATATATGGGAGCACCACAAAAATACAAATAACTTCAAATGACAATTATTCATTAGTTATATTTATGTATATATGCATCTGCATTTATCCATACAATTTATTCAGTAATTCAAAATATTGGCTTTCATTTATATGCTGTTCTCTCCTTCACAGTCTTTGCAACACACAAGTGATTTTAATACATTTTCTTGACGTAAAGACTTTAATGGGACAACCTACATATGGATGATCATTTAGCCTATTCATTATTACATGATCCCTCTCCATCTGCTGCACTAAACAATATTCAAATATTTTTTAAAATTTCCTCTCTCTTAAATGCTAGAGTGGCACTTAAAAGAAGGAGAAAATGAGACCCTATGCTCAGACAGGCCCTAAAAATCACAAGATATATGGAAATACAGATTTAGTCTTTTTTTCTACCAGTAGTAGAACAATACCAGTCTAATATTGCCTGGAGCAATTTTATTTCCCAAGCTAAATACATTAATCTAACCAACATAAAATTTCTCAAATTCAAAGCAGACAAAAATATTTATATGTGTTCTTCACAAGTGATTATTTGAATATGATCCATAATTGATTCTATCCATAGGCACACTCTGCAAAATATCTGCCAGAATGATTTCTCAAAGTTACAAGGCTTCATTTGTAAGCTTTATAATCAGGAACTGCAGAAAAAAATAAATATATATATACATACCTTATTGAAATCAAAGTAGGAATTTATAAAAGGAGAAAAAAATGTTTACAATAGAGTCACAGAAAACTACATGTGCATTTTTTAATTGTATCTGAAGAAGTAACAGGTTATGAGTGCTTGTTTTTCTTTCCAATATTCTCTATGTCTATTCCTCTTTCGTCTACATTCTTATCCAGCTATGTAGAATCCTAATATATTTTTGTTCCTTAACTTGTTTAACCTATTCTTTCTCCCGAGTTGCATCTTAAGTTTTGCAAAATTCAGAGGTGTACCCAAAGCCTTTATTCTGACCAGACACAATTGTCATACATGCTTTGAGTAGATCCTTACATCCTTCATAAGTAAACTGATATTCCAAGTCCATGTTTCTAAAATTGTAAAACAGAAATGAGAACTTTCAGATTTTTCTCCTACAATCTCTCAGTTTTGTCCAATGATTTTGTCATCCTGCTCTCACTGTTTCACAGCTTTTGATTTTTATATTATAAAACTCTCACATCCTAGGATAAAATTTTCATTCAATTTACCTAGTACACTTGGATTTTTAATTTCATATTACTCCCAAAACAAATTCTTTAACACAAATTTTCATCTCTGTTTATTTCATTTGGTAACCTACATAAGTTACCACTAAAACATGGTTGAGGACATGCATAGATGAAATAGTGATCACAAAGAAGACAAAGTGATGCAACAAAGCCAGAAACATGCTCTACATTTTTTTTTTCCTCAGCCTTCCAATAGTAAATAGCATTTAACTTTCTTCTAGCACTTTACTTTGTAATAATATACAATTTAACAACGTAAATCAAATATGTATTTATCTCTCTACCCTAGGCACTTGACTGGGAATAAGGTAGAATCTTAATCATGTGTTGCCATTCCTTTTCTTGTGTACATGGTGGATTACCATCTTCCTGTATGCTCCCAGGTATTGTTAGAAATCTATTTTACATAGGGTCTGGTTGTCTGAGTAGACAGACTCAGTCTGAGAAGACTACTCAGAAAATACCATTTTATATCTCTGAGTTAGTCAATGAAAATGCACATGAAGGAAGAATACTGGAAAAGATTCAGCTATCCCAGCCTTTAATGTTTTATCTGCGTAAACCAGACTTTTCAAATAATGCTACAAGTGATTCCATGCTTCATGTTAGGTCTGTAGCTGTCTTATTTATTCAGAACCACAACAAACCTTTCTTATGGCACTTTAGTTCCTTATTTAGAAGTTAATAAAAATAAGTGTTAGTTACAATTGATCACAAGAAGTCATTTCAACAAATCTATGAAAAATATCTGTAGAAGAATTTAGAAAAAATACATACGAGGGCAGAAGAATACACCAATATGGATTTTATGTCCTGGATCAAGAAATCCAGTGGTTGAACTGAATTTAAAAATACCATGTGCTGTATTTTTGCTTGCATCATCATAGTTCAATTTCCACATCAGTTGCTGCTTTGAGATATTCTTCAGCTCAAGGTCCTGTAAATATTTGCAGAGAAAGAAGGACATGATGAAAAAGAAAGCAGCAAACACCATTATATTTTTCATATTGCTTTATCCCAAGTAATCTTTTTCTAATCAGATCAGAGTGAAACCAAGAAAGCACTAGAAAACAATGAAGAACCCATTTTATTATATCTGTAAGGTAAGAAATTGAATATGACTATCAGCACAGGCTAGATGCCTTCCAGTCACTCAAAGTCACCACATTCACAAAGATCAATATTTTACAGTTTGAGGGGAAAAAAACCCATTTATGTGAAGTCAATAGATCAAAACATCAGAGTGAGAGTGCTTAGACAAACAGGAATGAGCAGCTTTTCATGAAACAAATGAAACAGCATATACTAAACACGTGGGTCATGACATCTAGAATTACAGGTGGATATATTGAAAAAGGAAGGGGTAAAGTAGGGAAAAAGACAACAAAGTGATGCATCAAAGCCAGAAACATGCACTAAATATTTTTGTTCATCCTTCCAATAATAAATAGTATTTAACTTTCTTCTAGCACTTTCAATTTGTAGTAATATATAATTTAACAGAGTAAATAAAATATTTATTTATAAAAGTCTCTCTCTCTACCCTATGCACTTGACTGGGAATAACAGAATCCTAATCATGTTACAATAGGTTTTCCAAACACATTCTTTGAATTCATTAAGGTGATTATGGAAACAAAACAAAATAAAATAAATCAATTATCTCAGATTTACTCTTTCATCACCTAACACTTCCATGTCTAAGAAAAGGTCTTGATTTTGTATTATCACTGTTTTCTGAAGACACTTGAAAAATTTTCAAATGTTTTTCATCATAGCCAAAAATTAATTTTATAATTTCCAGGTGAAGCATTTGGGAATTAGAAAAAATAAAATATGTTGTGGTATGTTTTGCATTCATACAGACAAATTCTCTATGTTCCAAAACAGAATGACTGTGGCCAAATATCCTATTTAGTGCCTCATTTTTGAGTAATTAAATGCTATGGCTAAGAATTATAATATCAATACTTGTGATTACGTACCTGAGAATTCTGATATTCATCAACAATATTTAAACGTATGTTGCTTAAATGTTGAACAAATTTAAGCTCCATTGAGGAGAATGCCAATGGTGATTTAAGTACTGTTGGAAAACAAAAACAAAAACAAAAACAATTTGACATGTTTATACAGCATTATTTTGAGCATTTCCTCAGTCGCTTCATAAAATAACTTATCTCATTTTTTTATCTCATTTGAGTCTCATCTCAAACAGTGATTACATATTAAAACCTGAGATGATGAAAAGTAGTGGTTTCAAGTATTCAGAATGTGTAAGTATACATGACTATAAGGATCAGACTGGAGACTAAAGAGAATCAGGCATTCTAAGAACAGCAGAAAATAATCATCTAAGGTATCAGTTTCTTGCTACAGGCAAACAGATGTCAACTTTGGCCATTAAGAAACTCTTAACAGGCCAAAAGAGTACAGTTCTGCCCAGAAAAGCAAAAAGAAGCAAATGGCCTAAAGTATCATCAGTTCCCTCATACAGGACCATGTCCATTTAGAGGCACCTTAAAGGACTTATAAAATATCTAGAGCTCCTAGTTTTGACAGGGCAAGACTGAAAACTACAGTATGAATGACACTCTACTTTTCTACACTTTAGAGATGAACTGCTGTATGCATTTGGGTCTGAATGATAAGGTCTAGAAATACTAATGAATAAGTAGGAACAAAAATAAGTTTTCATTATTTATTTATTAATTTGTTGATCCTGCTCTGAAAGGGGGTTGGACTAGATCTTTCAAGGTCCCTTTCAACCCCTAACATTATTAATTTTTTTGCATAAGGCAAATGGTTATTTTAAAAAAATAGCTTTTTTCTCAGCATGCCATAATTATGTATAGAAAGTTCAGATATTTTACAGATATTTAAAAATTTACAGATATTTTAACACACAAAACAAAATTTGACATTTCTACCATTATACAATCAAATTTCAGTTCGTAGCAATTCTCTGCAGTTATAATACAAGCAAAAACATCACTATAAGTGTAAGTCTCCATTAGCTGCTTCAGTCCCTAGTATACATACCAACTGCTTTAACTCTACAGAACGCAACAGTCACAACCTCCACTTGTAGCCGAGGAGCAACAAAAAACTTTACAGATCCAAAAGAATCTACAGATACAAGGCTTGATCGAGTCCATGGAAAATCAGCTTGAGGAACATTAACTGGAAGAGTGAAGTCATATGCTGCCACCTAAAGGACAAAAATATCATTGTGATAATTGAAGAAATTGGATGTACTTCTTGAACCATATGAGTGGTATTACTATTTCAGAAGATTAAAATTAACTTAGGCCCTGATAACGATAGGATGGCAGTTTAGTAGCACCCAATATCAGCCCTATAAGTAAGCATTGGCCAGGCATTTTCTACGTCACCACAGAAAAAATTATATGCCAAAAGTATGAGTCAGCACAGCTACAGACAAGGCTTCTGGTAAATTACTGTATTGTGCTCTTGTCTTTCCAAGGATCACACCAGAGCAGTGTGTTCTCCAGACAAAAAGGTACATGGATAAACATAGCAAAGGTAACAGAAGTAAAAACAACTTCCACACTGAAACTAGTGGTAGAGTCCTTCAAATTCTGTTTTTACCTTGAAGGCCACCAGAATCTCCAGAAAGGACTCTAGCCTATGAAATCTGCATGGTGCTTAAAATCAGCAGTAAACTCAGCTATATAAAGAAGTGATGAATCTTTTAAAAGCTTTGAAAAACTGCAGAAAACAGTGCATCATGCTTCGCTTTCACATCTGTGGCAGTAAGCGGAATATCTAATGAACACAGAAGAAAAAAGAATCCAAAAAAGTTATCCTAAACAAGGACAGGGGGCACATACCCATTAGAAAATCATCACAGAGCTTAGACCAGAAGCATCAAGTATGCAGCACTTAGCAGCAGTGTTTCAGCGAGGTTTGAACACACAATTATGAGCTCCTGGTGAGCAAGGCGTGTGCTGAGCCCAGTGAACCATTTTGTGTGTATGTGCTTAGCAAGTGGAGAGCACAGGATGAGGGGAAGTTTTCTGGAGAGACCACCAGAGTCCCTTGAGTTAGACTGATACTTATCTAATAATGATTACATAACAGAATTGTCACTTCAGGATTTGTAAGTAACTAATTTTTGAAGGGTGTCATAAAGATTTTTACTTGATATGATTAATTCACATCATCACCTACTTTTAGCATCTCAAATCACCCACATAAAATACTTCATCAAGTTACATCTTCAAAATATGCTCTTGTGGCATAAAACCACATAATTAAAAATTAGACTTAAATGTATCTTTTCTTCCTAGTGTAATAAGTTCCTTCCACTTCAAAATATGTACGAAATACACTATTTCACATCACTAAGAGTAGCTCTTTTTCTTGTATTAGAAAGTAACAAGCATTGCATTTGAACGCTGTGAAATCCATTTAAAAAAAAATAAAACTTTTCAAAAACATAAGTTTGGTGGAAGAGAGCTGAACACGTGATTATTTAGTAATCCTGAGAGCTGTTAAGATACATATTAAGAGAACTGTAAAGAGAACCAATACCACAGGGGAGGGGAGAAAATGTACATAACCCTCTAGCTCAAGCATCTCATACAATAATGGCAACACAGACACAATCTGATGATTCTGTCACACTCCTTCATCTGCACAACAAGCATCTATATTGGGTAGAGTGTTAACTGCTTACGTCTTCAGAAGTGCAATATGCAAAGTGCAGAAATAACCCATTTATCTCCCAAGCATTATGGGTGACTGTAAGGAGAAGAGAGAAGATAGCTGCACATCTCAGTGAACATTTCAGGTTTTGAGTTTGCTCACAAGCACTGGCAGCTCCCCACAGCCAGCAGGCACTTCCCTACACGTGGAATTCTAACTCTTGAAACAACATTCGCAACTATTGCAGTTAAAAAGTGAGATAGAAAATCCTTTCCATCCCAAGCATTTATCATATATATAACCATATACTGACACTAAGTATTTTAAATTGGGTAGCATTAAAATGCCTAGGCTAGAATAGATACTATTACATCATTGGCTAAACAGTACAGTCTAGCACTGCAATAGCTCTTCATCAATGCTGTTATACATATAAACATATTATTTAGGTCAGACAACAGGAAGTGGAATCCTTTTATCCCTCTCCCAAAGCAACTAGTCAAAATCCAGGTTTCATCCTCACTACAGGAAAACGTGTTTTATTTTTATTATACAATAAGGGATTTATTTCCTAATAACCAGTGAACAAAAACAAATATGTTGAAGACACAATTCACCACATGTAGGACGTGATGTTCACTGAAAACCTACATTTTCTTTGAAGTAAAATGGTGCAAATTCTAAGCCAACATAACTCAAAAATATCTATACACAAAAAAAAACTATTTATTTAGATAGTTGTAAACAAATCATAGACCTTTTGTTTCATTCATATGTATCTTTGCCTCACTAACCTGTACTACGAATAAAAAAATTTTTTAAATTCTGCATACCTAGAAATCATAATTCATACACATACACACACATTAGTGAAGCAGAATTAAAAAAATCTCTTTTTTTTTAAGACTTCACTTTGCAAGTAGAATAATTATTTTTCTTTTTAGATATATTTTAAGAAAAAAGTTATTAACTTTCTAAATCTATATAATTCTCTCTTGTAAGATTACATACTTGAAGAAATTAATGGCAATGCTAAAACAACTTAAAAAAAACCAAACCAAAACACCTTATACTATTACTGGACTTGCAGCTGCTTTTTAAATAATCTATGAATAATTTACAGTTAATTATCTATTGGGATATTTTTCTCAAGCTGCATTTAGCTTCACAAACCAGAGAATACCGGGAGGTGCAGGAAGCAAACAGCCTAATGAGAGTTCTTTCACAAACACTCAAGGTTGTTTATATCCTTATGAGAAATATTTTTCCTGTCCTGATTTATACTAATTATGCATATTAACTGCAAAGGATGCATCATGTACAACGTGGTAGTCTTAGCTATGAAAATACTTCGAAAAAAAGCTTTAAAAAGACTAGTCATGTGGGACAGAGGCAGTTTCTGTTACATGTTCACACAGAACACCTCCAGAGGATGCCAGAAAAGGACATGATTTTTTAGACTACCACCAGGACAAAGCAATTCTGATATTCCTGCAAACTTTTATTTAAAGGAATAAAAGGAATATCGCATTCCATTTTTTTGCTAAATGAATAAAAGTTGCTAATTGTAAGAAATCTCTTTGATCAAGAAAGGTCTACTACCAAAACCCATTAAATAGGTTTGACACAAAGTGAATGGAAGCTCTAAGCCCAACACTGGAGAATGAGCATAGCAGAATAGCTTCCACTCTCAGGCCTAAATACTCAGTATATTGGGAGAAACAAGAGGGAACAACTGCCCCATCAACCATGACAATTAAAAGGGTATTTTATATAAAATTCATATAAAAAATAAACAAACTCAAGCATAGTTGTCAGGTTGTGGGAGGAATGTGAGAGTAGGAAAAGTGATTTTCAAAAAAGCACTGTTAAAGCTGTTACTTTGTTTATATCTTTACTAACTGCTCCAATGCAATATTTTATGCTTTACAAAATGTATTTTGCTAATTATTACTGTAATACAGCATATATTCTCAAAATTGAATTAAAATTTCCCTGTCAAAAGCAGGAATTGTATCATGTATTTATCACAAAGAATGTGACATCTCCTTAAAATTACATTACAAATACAATAGCAATTTATTACTTCAAATTAAATTAAAACATCTTTAAAGAATAATAATTCTGTATCATACAATAACATGCAGACTGTTCAAACTACTTCAAGAATTAAAAGCCATTGAATTTTTGTGGAAAGGCTGATTCTGAAGTTTATTTATAGCACTAAAAAATATATGGATTCAGCAGTGATACAATAGAAAATGTAAAGTTCATTAGAAAAAAGACTGGTTCAAATTTAAACCTAACTAAACATAACAGGTTTATTCCTGCAACCGTATACAGTATACTTTCTCAACTTGCCCCGAGATTTAGGATGAGTTTTTCCTTAAAACAAACTTAAATCTTTCATACAGCTTTACATCATAGATAATCAGCTTTCCACAATGAATAATGTAACTGGCATTCAAAGCCATCTTTCAAAACACTGAAATGAAAGTAAATCTTTCCCTTGTATGCAGCCAGAGATGGTGCACCAGCAATACCCACAGCTGCATATTTTCCATTGAATTAATTTCTTACACTATGAATTCTGTGCTTTTATTTAGAATCAATCAATCAATCACATTTTAAAAAATGCCAAAAAAAAAATCCTTCCCAAAACCAAACCAAAACAACAACAACAACAACAAAAAAAACAACCTACATACCTGCCAAAGGCCTTCATAGGCTTCATCATTACACAGCTGTGTATTTTGTCTCTTTTTTACAAAATGCTGGGATAAATTATTTTCTAGTAGAGGAAATAAAAATTAAAAAAATAATAAAAAAAGCTTTGCCTGCTTTTCTTACCACAGCATGCACCACACATCACAACTGATAGCTGGAGAAACAATGTAACAGTAGAAAAATTAATATAAATATTTAAATTGGGCATGTGCTGGCTGTCACAAAACCAAAGGAATGAGGTGCTCCTCACTGTAACCTGGACAAGGAGCTTGCAGAAAGAGGGATGTGGTGAGAAAAGCCATGCTGCTTTGCTTCTTGGACAGTATGAGTTAAAACTCAGTTAAAAATAATTGCTGCTAGAAATTAATAATATTAGTAATATTTTTAATTCTGTCTCTACAAAGAGCTAAGGGAGCTACAACAGACATTTGGTTTTGTCATGGGTTGGTTTTATTTTTGTTTGGTTAATTACCAGAAAAATGTCTATTCAGCTCTGAAATGCCTAGCCTATCAGACATCCAGCTGCCTACACCACCTTACACTGCAGTGAAAAAAACTAAAACCTAATTGAAGTGTCTCACAGATAAACTTATATCTGAAAAGAAAGATGCATACAGCCTGTGTACAAATATGACATTAAGAAGTACTTGCTAGTTTAAATATGTATATACATTTTTGTATACTGCTTTCACTTACAGCTCTGACTTTCACAGCCAACAAACACCAAGGTTAAACTCTCCCCAGTGATGCAGAGATCCTTGTCACCTCTAACACCTTCTGAGTTGCTGCAGTAGCAGAGAGGCACAGCCAGGCCAAGTCTGAGAGCAGCATCCTAGCCTTATCTATAATGCATCAACTTCATTTTATCACTTAGAATATTGTGAGAAGGATCTCAAAAATTTTTAGATCCTATTTTATAAACTTGTCAGCATATTTCATTTCTAAGAGCATCTTTTGATATCACATGTGTTTGAACACACTGTTTTAGTGAGGATTGTAGCAGCTATTCAGAGTTCCTGTGTACATATTTTCTTAGTTGATTTCAAGCTTTTTAGGTAAAAGGAAAGCCATTGCCAAGCTTATTTTTAGCAGGATTCTAGATTTCTTTCAGGACTAAATTACTTGAAACCTTACATTAATAATTCAAGTGGTTTTAATAAAAATTTAAAGCCTATTAAAATAATGTCATGCTTTTGTGATTTTTTTTAATCAATATTTCTAAATTATTCTTTTTTTCCTCGGTTTTAGTGTTTACTTTCTTAGCAATAACATCAATATAGTGGGGTTTTGTTGTTTTATAGGGTAGTGTTGTCAGCAATGACTGGAACAGCAGGAAGTTTTAGAACAACCAGAAGGCAGACAGAAAAGAATGTGACTCAGAGGGACACAGAAGGTTTGTAGATGTGAGGTAAGCTGGGTAAGAGCAGTTACCCAGAACATGGTGATGAGAAACAGCTCTTACAACTGTGAAAGCTGAAGAGGGGAAGCTCCATATAGAGAGAAGATTCAAGATTTTGCAGGACTTAAAAGTCAGAAAAGCGAAGCAAGAAATCTGGTGAGAAAAGAGCTGTTTCTACATGAAGTAGAATGATAAAAACTCCAATCCAACATGGAATGTTTTAAGAATCAATTAGGAAATTCTGAGAATTTCCAATCACTGTAAGAGATGCTGGTACCTGGACCATTTTCTTAACAGCACTATGCTTTTTATTAGTAAACTACTTTGCAGGAGTTAAAGAATAGTTGCAGCATCCTGGGGTGTCCATATACTTCCTGATGCTTCCTTTAGTCATGCCATACTGGGCAACACATTTTCAAAGCTAACTTTATTTAACATCAGTCAGTGCTAGTGCTGCCAGTGCTGCACTAATTCCCAGAGATGTTAACTTCTGCCCACCAGTGGGTTGTAAGCTGTATTTGGGCCTGTCTTGATAGCAAGAAGTGAATTGCCCCCTGACAGGCAGACAAGAATACATTTGGAGCAGAAAGGAAGCACTGGTTGTACAGTGAGCTTACCCAGAACATAGGGAAAATGGAGATAGAAAGTATGAGCATGTGGAGAGAAGGGGAACTGAAACAAAGACGTTTCTTTAAAGCAGCACTTAATAGTCAGTTATGAGTTTTAACGTGTCCCAGGAAATTTTCCATTTTGAATTTTTTTTCCCCTTACTTCTGAAGGAAGTTGTTCTGTTTGCCAAAAATTATTCTCAAGGGTGGAAAAACACTTGGAGCCAGAGTTTGAAAAATGAAAAAAGGATTACATCAGAAAACCCTATAGTCTGGAATGCAGATAAAATCTACTGGATTAAAAAATATAATTATTTTTTATTATTATTTTATTATTTATTAAATATTTTTTTAAGCACTTATTTCTTAAGAACTGGATTGCTATTATAAAACTATGACACACATTACAATGTACATCTCAAATGTCTATATCCTTTCACCATAGAAATATCAGCATGCTTTTTCATTTAACATAAGCACTGCCCCATAAAACTTACCTCTTTTGGCGTGAAGGACAACAAGCATTGTAAAGATGACTTTCCCTTTAAGTTAACCAAATATAAATAAGGCTTTGAAGAAGAACAGTCAATCACTGTCAAACAAAATTCAGAATCAAGTTACAAAAATTATTACAGTAAATATCAACTTCATAATAGTTGCAGTACTTCAAAACTATTCCCATCATTAATTGATTAATTTAGTATTTCTCATAAGGGTTCTTAAGGTAATTTTGAGAAGTGTTAATAAGCAGCAGTTTTCATTAAAGCTATTGATTCAGGAGAATGCAATACTTGAGAAAAAAAGCCCATCGCCATTCAACTTTGAATAAAAGTATTGGGCAAAAATAGTTAAGCAATAACACAAAGAGAAAAACAGTTGGCTGAAGCTGTTTTTAAGAATTACTTTTAGGCAATATCTACACAACAAAAAAGTTTACCAGTAAGTCTTACTTCAATTTTTAGCCCTTCACATCCAATCTTAAGGCACTGGCAGAAGTATGCATTTCCAACAAACAAGGTAACATCCCTCTGAGATCAGTATCCATCCAGTATTCACCATTTAAACAGTACCAGACCTGACTGGATGTCACATTACTTGTTTCAAGCGCAAACTCTGTCTAGAAGTCATGTCCAACAAACTGATTCCCATGCTAGCCAGTTCCCTGTTGTAGACAGTTTACAGTTAAGATGACTGACTACAAACCTTCATCTTGCCTTTGAAGCCCATCACATGGTTTAAAAAAAAAACAAACACCACCTCTTTTCTTGTCAGATCATTTTTTACATACAACTAAATATGATAAAACTGTCTTGCAAAAGAAAGAGTCTTGATTTCATGAGGTTGCTGTGACAAGAGGCCATATAAGTATAGCTGCAAAATACTCTCATGAATAAAGATGTTGGAACAACAAAGGAGATGCCAGGGTTGAAGTAGAAAAGGGATGAGCAACAATGAGTGAAGGGTAATAATCTGCACTAGTCCTATCAAGAAACAAGGAATAGCAATCTAATTCCACATATTGGCCCAATGTCAATCTGAGTTGGGCATTGTGCAAAACAGAGGTCCCATGGTTGTTGTTTATATGCCAGTAGCCAAAGGAAGATAAAGAGAGAAGCAGAGACAATTTCCTTCACAAAGATTCCAAGATCCCTCATTTATTATTTTACAGCTCTTCTTATACCCTTTTAACTGCATGGTAATTGGACAAGAAATCAGCCACCCCCTGGGGTGATTGGCTGGGGTGCCACAACACCCAGAGTCAAAACATCCTTCTACTGTTTTACAAACAAATGCCAGCAAGGTCACCGCTTGGTGAGAACCTTCACTTTCCCACAGGAAGGGAAATTCACTTTATGCAGTATTTTAACACCCATACATGGTGAACATGCAGACACCTTGCACTGTTAGGAAGGGGGGAAAAAAAAAAAAGAAAAAAAAAGAGAAGTCTAGACCCTTACAATGATTATGAATTAACTGAAGCGTAAACACTGTCAAAACAGTGGCTATAAGTCTGTGAACAGGAAATCAGTATGGATTTTTTTTTGAGAGAGAGAGTTCTTTATATTTTTTTATTTGAACTGGAGAGAGGGTATTCAAATTCTTTTTGTTTTTTACATACCTTAGCAACTAGTGGGGAAAAAAAAAAATATGGGCAACCTGACATTTTCCAAATGCTTGTTTTTGGCAAATGTCCTTTTACAGGCAAACTGAAATGTCTCTTCTTAATTTATATTAAGCAGCACTTTTCAAATAATTGCTTCAGATTTTCTTAAATAAGAGAATTTAGATACCAGAAATAGTCTGTCATACTTTCTCTTAGCATTATCCACTTCTTATTTTATGATGTAGCAAAAGCAAATACCTGCATTGTCATTAGCATTCAATTTAAAATCCTTATACTTAGAAAAATCAAACTCCACTCTGGTACATGCTTGTCCTTTGTTCTGCAGCAAAAAGGGAATTGATTTTGTAGAACCAACATAAACACCACCAAAGTCAAATAGTTCCTGTAAGTTTAAAGGAAGAGGAAAACAAGAAAAGCATCAAAGCATAGCAAAGTCTATGATTGAACACAGCATGAAAAATATAATTGTTCAAAGATTCACAATTTATAACACAATAACAGTTTTGATTTATCAGCTGTCTTGCATAAACCTTATCTTTAAAAACCTTTCCAGGACATAAAATGCAACAGTGGAGAATTCAATATATAAATCCAGTTACACCATCAGGAAAATGTTCATCATTCAGTAAATAGATCAATGGATTCCTTTTCCCCTTATTGCATTTTTTCCTCTAACTGCCTTAAATAAATCCTCTCCATTTTAACACACTTTTTCTAGATTCTCAAATTCAAAAGCTGAAGATGTCAGCTACCATTTAGTGCAACTTTTATATGTATATTTTATTTTTATTTTATCTTCCTAAGTTCTGTAATAATTTTCTCAGCAAGCTAGCATAGGGAAAAAAAAAAAAAAAAAGAAAAATATGAAAGAGGTATGAGTCACTTTGACATATAGATAAATCAATACACTATCAATCTTATCAATTGCTACAATTTCTTCATACTTACCACATCAATGTCTATTTCAGGGATCTCTACATGTCCACCAATTCTAAGCAGTAGTTTTCCTAAATTTCTCACTGCTACCTAAGTGAATGGATGACAAGGTCATTTTAACATAACTATCTCAGCAAATCTGTCATAATTACATTAATAAAAAAGTTTTTTTAAACAAAAATAAAACCAAACAATATATATATTTCTGTATTCCTGTCCTGCTGTTCTGTAGACAATAACTGCAGATATATCTACATGATCATCTGAAGAAAACCACAGTTTCAACAGCTTGCCAATGGCATGATATCAATGGGCTCAAACTGAGAGGCTATTTTGATACTTGAAAGCAAGACTGAGACAAAATAACAGAACAGGTTATAGCAGCCACCAACTGCTGCAAGAAAAACCTTTTCCCTTTTTTTTTATTGTTTTTTCTTAAAAAGCATTAAGACACTGGAGATAACCCAAAGATGTTGAAATAAACACTCATCTCCACAGATAAACACATAACACTATACTCAAAAGACAAAATTCTCCCAGTTTTGAATACCTCCACTCTTGCATCAAAACACATTATTTTATTTGGAGTAAAACAGATTTTTAGTTCAGCTTGGCCTCCCACAGGTATCACCCCTTCAGAAGGGGTGATCATCATTCCAGGCAGTGGGTTTGTGTCGAGAACCTTCAAATACAAACATAAAATATTAATAATACAGAAAAAAGGGGAGAGAGAGCAATTTAATTTAATTTTTAATAGTATTATAACTACCATGAAGATATCTTCTTACAAAGAGAACTTTCATAATATATAATGCTAACTTGCAATTAGAAGCTTGGGACAAAAATACAAGTAAACAAAATAAAGCAACAGATTCCTAAACACAATTACTGTCAGTTTCTTCTATTCTGGACACAATTATGAAACAATTTTTGCACACCGATCAGAAATTTCATATTCCAGTTTTCAAGGTTTTTTTCATGAAGTTATTAGAATTAAGACAGCGAATCTCCAGAATATTTCTACAAAACATACTTTTTGGTATTGTTTGTATATTTGTTTTGTGAGATATTTTGTCTCACTAAGTAAATCAAATAAAATAATCTGTAAGTAGGAGAACTAATGAGGTTAAGTTTCCTACTAATTCCAGTAGGATACCTTATCTCCTACCCAATTCATTCTGCCTTATCTTCCTTTCAGGAGTTGTCTCAGTAATCACATTTATTCTGACTGGTCTCAGTCTATGCACGCACTGGCTGGGCAGCCAGTGTGAAGAGGATGACCAGTCTGCTTCCTCTGTCTCTCAGAATACAAAAGCATCCAATCTGTGACTGTTTTTCATTGGGTACACCAAGATGAAGTTCTACCCTCATGACTGGTACGAAACTGGTATGATAACATGATATGATAAAATCATCTCCCTTCTTCCTCTCCACACCAAGAAATTAAATACGCTAAAAGTCATTTTAGCTTACTTGGAAGTATGCATGATTGTATCCTATGTTTTGAAGAATTGCTGTTTTACAAGTAGATAAATTCAATGGACTATGACGGAACAGTATCTTTGGTTCTGTAAACTGAACTTTAGTAGCACCAAGCTATAAAAAAAAAAACAAAACACACACACACAAAAAAAAAAAAACAAACACAAGCACACTCAATAACATATTAGTAAGTACAAATAAATAATTCAGACTAATTTTCTGTTCATTACATAATGAACTAAAATACTTGTGGAAATGCAAAAAATATAAGTATTCAAATACACAAACAGATTAAATATAAAATTATATTTACTCGATGTATTGAACCTACCTAAATTCAAAGTGAACATACACAACCCCAGAGATATGTCTGGACTAATTTCAAGGCAAGTAAAAATATTTTTATTAAATTTAACATCACAAGCTCCGTGATTCATTTTAATCCTAAATGTGTGATAAGGACAAAAAGCTTCTTAGATTTTAATACCAGTAGAAATGTCAACACTCTCATTTACATACATCCTTGCTTACGTATGGCAATTTCCAAGACTTCAAAGGAAAAGGCACAAAATTTAAAAAGCTACTGGGGGGAAAAAAAAAAAAAAAAAAAGAGAGAGAAAGGAGGCACATCAAAAGAAGAGGAAATGTTTTATTGGTTCCCAATCTTTAATATAAATATCATACCATCTATCAATATTAATTTGGATACATTGAGCCAAGAAGAACCATTGCCACTTAATATATAAGCAACAATAAGTTGTGGTGCCAAAAGAATTATATCATCAAAAGCAAGCAAAAGGAAAATTGCCTGTCTTGCCTTCTCCAACATTTCTTTGGATCAATATTATTTTGTTAAACATGACAAATAGAATCCATATGAAATTAAAATATTTTTTTTAATATCTGATAATAGAAATATATTTTAAAATTACTTAAGAACCCCACATTTTGCTTCTCTAAATTTGCTGTATGAATTGTTACCTTTGCAACACACTTCAATTTAATTGTGTTTCCTTTACGCACACTCAAGTTGAATTCTCCTGCTTCTGGAGAGCTGAAACTTGGATGCCAAATAACTTCACACTCCAGATCTCTATGGGCCTCCACAAAGCCTAAATAAATGTGTATAATTTACATGTATTAGCATAAGCATGAACAATTATCAAATTACATTGTATAATTAGAAATAATGTAAGCACATAGAAGTGAAATGACTTTCTATTACTGAAGACTATACCTATATTTTGAAGTTGAACAGTATGCTGAACTGAGCAAAACTGGTTTCTGAATTCTCATGACAATGGCATAGTTTATTAATATATCCTGCAGTAAAATGAACTGAAAGTTCACTGATATTTTTTTAGCTATGAATTAGTCAACATTTTTTAAAAAGTCAAATAGATATTTCTTATAGAATAAACAACTCTGGGAAAAACCATACACATTTTCATGCTTGGAATTGAGATTGAATTTATACCAGGAGAAATAACTTTTCTCTAGAATTAGAGCACACCAACCTCATGCTCCAGCCAAATCTTGTTTTAACAGTGTAATGTCAATTCAGTTAACAGTTTGTTCTTTAGTAATGGAGCTCCAACATACCCCTGCAGAATATTGTCTTTCAAAGAAAAGAAGGTAAAAGTACTAATGTCTCACACACTTCTTACAAGCATTGATCCATAATGAGAGAGGAAGCTAATCCCAAACCGAAATTCCATGTGTTTCACTCACACTGTCTATATCCAATTCTTAGCACCTTCATTCATAGTGTTTTAAGAAAATTTCCTACTCTGATGAGCTGTATTGTGTTGCTAGCTGCCATTAAATAGCTGCCTCACTTTTGAAAAATATGCAGCCTGTGTTGAGAAACAAAGGTTATCTAAGTGCTGCTGTCTGGATGTAGAAACAATAAACTGGACTGACTATGCATTAGGGGTAGGACTTATACAGGAATTGCTGCTCTGGTATTAACATTCTGATCTGATACAAATTTTGGTATACAATAATATTGACCCAAACCTAAAATATGACAGTTTATATCAGCTGTTTGTCTCATTTAACATTATTGACATTTAAGATACAAGTACACACACTATATTTGCATAGTATACCTTTGGCTGGCTCTATAGAAAATGCATTCCCTTCATCTGTAATTATAGGTTTCCAAATAAATTCAGCAGGATGGTTTTTGGGATTGTTTATCCTGACAGTTGTTCTAAATTCTGTGTTTGCTAGGTAGCCAGGAATAGGATTTAGAATCAGTTCTCTTGTAGACAGCTCAAGTTCAACAGACACCACTTCTGCAAGTACCAGCACATGCCCATCGTGTTGGCTGTTTATTGTGTAAGTGAAAGATCTGTAACAAATACATATTTTTCAGTATTTTTAATTTATTTATTGTATTGTAGTAAAGTTAAAAGTTATGTTAAACATAATCATTATCAAGAAAATACTTAACAAAACAATTGAGTGTGAACACACAGTTAAGACTGACAAGAGAAAGCAACTTGTAATTGTATGGCACATAACTAAAAATCATGTCAAAAAGTGAAGATCATCCCAAAGAATTATCAACATTATACATTTTAACAGCATTAGTAAAGTGGGAGTTCTACTTCCATATCAGAAGACTAGAAAAATCTTAGCCTATGAATTTATCCATGAGCTGCATCAAAAGGTCCAAGTATAGATGCAGTGGTGCAACGCTACACCAAAATAACAAACAGTTTACCTCAATATACCTCTGACAATATGGACTTCTGATGTGACAGTTTGTTGGTTTGGGATTTTTTAAACCCCATTAAATACTACTAGCAAAACAAAGCATATACTTCATATACTAAGAAACATACGGTTTAAAAAATGTTGCCAAATTTTGTGATATAACTGCATTACTTATTTCAATATTACCATAAATAAGTGTACACCATTAACACTTGTGATAATTATACTGAGTTTAAAACAGACACATGATTTCTTTTTTACTCTACTACTGCAAAGAAATCATGTAGATCAAGATAAATAAAACTTACCTTTTAAACATATCAGAAGTCTTCGCCTCAAATACAACTGGAATATGAGTCTTTGTAAGAGGAGGCACCACCAGAGACAATGGGCTTGTCTTCAGTAATTCATTCATTTCAATCTCAACTTGTATCCATATATGAACTAGCAGGTTATTGATGATGTGCAGTTTTCTGGTTGTTGCAGAATACACACAAACTTCACCAAAATCCAGAGTAGAAGGACCTGGAATATATAAGACATTAAAAAGTAGAAGTTAATGTAAGGAGTCATAACTACCAAAACATGTTAGTTCATCAAATTACAGAATTAGTCAACTAGAACAATCCTGCAGCAGAACAAATTCACACTAAAATTTGGAAGTAAAAATACCATGCATGTTCTGGTATGTTTTCACTGGTACAACTCAAAAGCCAGCACCAGCATTTATTTGTAAATCCTGTCTGTATTAGCCAGCTATTAAAACTGGAAAAACAATGTCCTAATTACTAAAGGCATTATTGATATAAATACTTCATTGTGTTTATCAGCTATTTAAATGACTAGACAACCAGAAATTCACTTAAAAACAGTTTTAGCACAAAGTGTAGTGCATAGATGAGTCCACTGACTTAGGAGCATTACTCTCTGTGGCAGAACAGTTCACTGACATTATTTTGAGGAAGTCTGGGGTATCACTGTTGATTCCCAAAAACGTTCTCAGCACTCCTTTGAATCCTGTAACATTAATGCTGGTCCAGATATCACCCAATAATAAGGTATAAGGGTATGAGCAACCCTCATACTGTCCTGTATTGATTTCTTTATGATAGATTGTAGCATGAGCAATCTGTAAAGGATGCTGACCTTTTACATTTCCATGCCTAATCATACCTCAGTATTTTCTGGAATATAAAGCTTTAGTTAAACATTACTGTAGTTATCAAGCTGTCACTAAATTAAGCTATTTTTTATTTGGAGTGAATAATTATAGACATAAATTGTGTTAGTGTTTTTATAACAACTACATGCATTTAATGACCAAATAAAAATCTTACCAATGAATATTTGATGAAGTTGTTTGTTGGTCAATGTTAGATTACAATCTATCTTCTCTTGGGTAGAAGATGGCATAGCATTGAGGCCACTGAAAACCTGTGATAAGCAGAAGGTAAGAGAGGAATCAAACTTCTTACACTTTTTTTATATGGTAAGCACATAATGCTTACATTACTGCTCAAGCATTTAACTTACTTCTTTGAGTGGAGATTTAGAATCAATTGTTGCCAACTGTCGTCTAGTTAATAAGCAATTCTCATCTGAAGGAAGCCTTTCAAACTGCTGATTCTCCTTGTGAAAATCTGAGATTGAAAGCTTTGGTGACATAAGACCTTCAGCTGGTTTAAGGCCTATGTCCACAGGATTATCATAAAGATAAAATTGCCTGCAAGGAAAAAAATTATTATGAAAATTTAGAAGTTGGAACTTTCCTTGTTCTACACATTAAACAATTTAGGATTTTTAAACTTAACTTATATTTTAAGTAAGACTATTATTTTAAAAAATGTATAGAAAATACCCTTACAAGTATTTTATTGCATTGTTTAGTCAAGGATTAACATCTATTGCAAATTTGTGACAATTGCTTTGCTGAATAGGTTGCAAGTATTATGGCAACCAAAATATAAATATTATATCCTGTTTAAAATTTATCTTAAAAACAATTATGTTGTAAAGTCAAGCATTTAAAACTTAGAAAATGCCAGGACTACAATGAATCCTTTAATTGCATATGTCTGAACTGGACCACCTATAGTCTAATTTTCAGAGCAATTCACTTTTCTTGATCAAAGTTCAACTCCAATCAATTTCACTCACAACCAAGAGATCTGAAACTTCCAAAGATCTTGCACAGATGTCTTGTATAGACTATTCAGAAAATTATTACTATGATTGACAGTAACAGTGAAATTCATCTAATAAGCAAGATTTTTCTTTCTGTTCTTGCTCTTTATGGACTATATCTTGAATAGAAGTGTTATGGTCATATAAACAACAGTCCACCAACTAAACAACACTGATTCCTTTCAAGCAAGCCATATATGATATACATCCACAAATATAAAATAAATCCATCTCTACAAGTCTTCTCTGAATCATGATGTATATACACAGACCAAGGCAAATTAAGATTACAAGAATAATTCATCAGTATTTTTGATTTTTAAATAATGGGTCTTGCAAACTTCACACTCTTAAGGTATTACTTCTCTTGCTTTAAAAATGTCACAACTGGGTTTTTTTTTAAATAATAAAACTTTGTAAAGTAAGAGCTGTCACTTCTGTTTTTGTTATTTTACTCCATAGCATACCAACCAAATATACCAATTCATAAAGTGAAAATTTAAGATAAGGCTAGAAAACAATACAAATCTTTAATCTTACTAGCTTCATTACAAAAAACATATCATCATTTACATACTGAATCCATCACTTTGAGTCAGACATATTAGTTGGAGATACGTACAACTTTTTATAAAAAGAGAATCAAACACTACCAATATTTTGCTTTTTCTATTAACTATAACCAATTCTTCTTAAAACTGAACATCTTACTTTAAGTTCACTTTAATTTCAAAGTTCCACGACTTTGACCCTACATTTTAACCAGGAAGCGATCTCTGTGAACATGTGAACAAAACAGGTTTTGAATACATTGTAAATGATGGTCCCAAGAACACAAGCACTTCAGCATGGGAAAAATTTAGGTATTTGATCAATGCCACTAAGTTAATTCTGCACAAATATACATGTATTTTTTATATCAGCCTAAAGTCTCTATTAATCCTTTAAACAAAGTCTTACCTAGAGGCATCTTTCTGCAAACGATGTTGTCGTAACCCAGAAATGAAGTCTAGATAGTATTCCTTATGTGCTTCTTTGGACAGTCGTTCACAGTCAGTGTAAGAAAACTCAGTATCTATGTAATTATATCTCTCAGTCTTTGTGAAAATAGTCCTAAAAATTTAAGAGAATTGTAGTTTCACTACATGTGTAAAATTATTCTGGGACTTCTTAGAATGTAAACATATTGATTTTGGTACATATATATTTCATTGCAAATATTCTTTTTATCACAGATGGTTATTAATATTTGATCTTCTGAAGGCAACCTTAAAACTGAAATATTGAAACTGTAATAGCTATATTTGTAATCTCACATAAGAAAAGCAACTAAAGAAATGTGCAAGACGCTCAAGGTTAAATAGAATGCAATAAATTTTAAAGAACCCTCAGCCCAGAGAAAAAAAAAAACAAACACACCACAGTAAACTGTCATATGATTGAGTAACCAATCTTGATCTATTATACAGTATATACAAATGTATGGTTTAAATAATTTGCATAATTTTTACCTGTACTTTTTATTCCGTTCACTAGGTCTCATGCTGGCTGCACGGTCATTAGGAAGAGCTGTAATTGCATCATCCTTACAGTTTCTGTTTATCCGGTGAGTATGAATTTGTGTTTGGGTTGATTTAAGTATTGCCACAGGTGTTATAACAGTGCACTGTCCTGTGTCATCAGCTACAAACTGGCCAGTTGCATTGGTAATCATTGGTGTTATACCTTCAAATTCAAATAAAACATCTTATGTACATTTATACTAATACTTCCTAACTAAAATTCGAAGTATTAGAAAAATCTCTAAATTTAAGCTGGTCCACCCAGCAGTGCAAAAACCCATTATATTCTCCTCAGACAAAGGAATAAGGCATTCAGACCATACCAACAGCCAACCACCTTCCCTGGCCTACATCACATACAAATATTGGAGTCCAAACCACTACTACAAGGTCCAGCTGTGATGCTTTGTCTTGCACATGCACATAACCAAATGCTCAGAGCTACCCTGTCACACTATCCTCAGTGTCCTAAAGCTTGTCTTCACGGTTGCAAGCATAGGCATGGTTTTTGTCAAAGATGTGCCAAGATATCACAACTAAAAAGAGAGCTCAGATCTTTGTCACTTTGGTTTTAGAAAAGTACATATACATTAAGGAGAAAAATTATCATGTAAACTAGGCCATGTGTTTGGTCAGCTCTCCCTAAATAGATACAGACATTTAAAACAGCACTATAAAATAACTAAATCTATTGTTTAACTGCCTCTTCGTCCCTTATCTACCAAAAAAAAAAAATTAAAGAAATGGGTTTTAATCATTTTAGCCTTACTTTACTATAAAATTGCTATAAAAAAGCCCTCCCTACTTTTCAACTCCAATATATAGGAGAGATTACAACTTCCACTGCTCATGAGGGCATAATTTGCAAGAAGCTTCACTCCAGTCTCTTCCCCCCTTCACCAAATACAGTAAGACAAGTACACATACTCATCCACAGAGACTGGGAGAAAAGAACAGGAAAATATTGAAAACTTTTATATAAAGATCTGAAAAAAAACTTCCACAATTCAATGAAGCTTAAAAGCAAAAAGCAGGGATCAGTAGCCTATAGAATACATTCTATATATTGAATATATTCTTTATGAAAAACAGAATAGTAAAAAAGTATCTTTTAAAATGTTAAAAAAGTGCTTTTTAAACATTTTATCACTTGTAACTTATCTTTTTAGCATCTTACCAGGATTACATTTGAATATAATATTTTTTCGTTTAGATTTGCACACACCAATAAATGTCAAATAGATTTGATGAAAAGATTTTGTCTTCAAAATCTCTAAATCATCGTTCTCTAGTCCTTTACCCATGACATCGACAACTTGCTTCACTTTAAATGTTCCTATTTGATGTGGAAAAAATGAAAATATCACATCCTGGAAAAGAAAAGTTGTTATGAGACATAGGAGGCAGAAAAAGCAAAAAGTTTTGTTCAGTTCTCTGTTTTATTGAATCACTTCTCTCCACACTTACTCCTCAGACAGGAATTCAAAACTAGGCTTTTAGACTATGCCAACTGCCACACATAAATTAGCAATATAATGAAATATAAAACAGCTACACATTAGAATACCACAAAGTCTCATATGCTTGTTTCTGGGACAAATTGTTCTCTCTTGTGCCTTGACATAGAGGTTTATGAAATTTTGAATGTCTCCATATTTGATCTACATTTGCTGAAATTCCATTAAAACAACTGTTAGTTTACTAGCATATTTGTGATTTATTGAAGAAATGAAAAGGATCCTGCAAATGTTTGAGTATAAATCAATCTTTTCAAGTCAGTAAAATATCCAAAATTTAAAGACAGGAAAAGCCTTTGTAAAGTTTCTTTAGCACTACAATTATTTTTTCCAGATTTCAAATAACAGTTGTTGCTTCCTGGAGCACTGTAAGACTCTACATGAAAGGAAAAAAATATATATTTGGCTAATATTAAGCATCATGGCTACTGAGATTAAATTGTACTAGTTTAATTTCAAGATATGTCAAGGCTGACAAGTGTAAAGTAAAATCTACATAGTCTAAGAAAAAGAGGTAATTACCTTTGCACAATTTCTTTTAACTTTTCCTTTTTGAGGAGAAATATTGAAGTGAGCAGTCTTGTGGAAGCTAAATGTTACTGGAAGGGACTCGGACTCATTTTTCAGAGTGCAGAGAACTTGTGTTCGTTCACCCAAGAAACAGTCCACAAATTTAATAACTGGTCCTGGATTAAAAGTTAACATGACAGGAAGCCCAGAACCTGTCAAGGCCAACTCCACAGGATAAAGATGTTTTGCTATATTAGACAAACACCAAGAAAACAAACAAACAAAAAAACCACAAACATACACCTAATTAGTAATTAGGTTACAAATAGAAAACTCATACTGTAGTTGTATGGTTGCAAACACAAAATAATATCATAAAACAATATGATTTATAACACAATTTTCTCTAAACTTAACACAGACATGCTTACTTATAATGGCTATTAGATAACATATTCCCTCATTAAGGAAATTGAGGATGATCAAATATTAATTTGAACATGCACAAAAATGGTATTACCACAGTGCTGGTAACTTACAAACTGCTGGAGTAATGTTATGTTCCCACATATTTACAGTTATAATTAAGTTCTAGATGTTCATTACCAGCAGTTGTATTCATAACACAATTCTCTCCTCCTTCCTACTCACTGTTTGAATATGTTTTGTTGTTAAAGCATTAAAAATAAGTTACAATTATTTATTTGTATTGATTTAATAAAAGAAAGTCTTTCCATAAAACTGTTATGAACAGGAACCATTTTTTTAAAAAAGGTATATAGTTTTATCATCCATATAGACCTTTCTGATGGTGATTATATTTTACAGACAACATACTCGTGCTTGTTGTGGCATCATCACCGAGGGCCTGCAGATTGCCACCTCTACTTCCAACAGCTTCAAATCTCAGAAACAGTATGTAATCTTGTTTTGGTGATGAGTTATTCATTTCAAACTCCCTCCTAAATGTTCTGTAAGAGTCACAGTCTCTAATTACAAGATGTGGAAAAAAACAAACCACCAAACCCCAATGCAGAAAAGAATCAAGGTTTATTTTTTTTCATCAGCCAGTCTGATTTCTTGTTAGAGCTTGAACAAAAGATCTATATCCTTTCAGAAAATGGAACAGTAACACATGTAAGCTTGAAAAAGAGCTGTATATATGTTATACTAGTCACTTGATATATTTCCTATCTACAACACTTTTCTAAACTAATATTACATGCATAATCATGACTTATAATTAGAGTTTCAGTAAGGAAAAATGACGAGCGCAGCTTTTTCTTTCCTCGTCTGAAGAAAAAAATTGTTCCTTTATGCTTAATTTTTTTTTTAATGGAATATGAGCACCCCAAAATGTTTCAGCCTCTTGGCAATTAATTATATATGTTATTTCATAACGCTGCACATATACTTACATCTTCATGAAATAAATCTGAAGTCATTAAAAAGGCACTTAATTTGACAGTATAGAAGTCTCACAACAATATATAGAGATTCAACATATTTAATTGGAGCTGCAATTAGTTCCCATGATAAGATGTAATAAAATCATATTTCTCACTAAACAAGCTTAACCACCTCTTGGCTCAAATATATCCTTAATGTATCATAAAACAAATCCCAGATAATCACTTGACACTTTGTTTTCCCTTTTGTACTGTCACGCCAAGGAAATTCTTTTAAACACACATAAATACATAAGAAGGCATTCAGGAAAGAAAATCCTGCAGACAAATTAGCTGATAATTATTTTATCTAACACAGTTCTTCACAGGATAACTTAGACTGATCAGCTTCTCTCTTTGTGCCTAACTTAAGCCCCTCACTCACTTTGGACTAAAGCACAAGGTAACCAAGGATTTCTTATAAGGTGCCAAGGTTCCTTGATTGGGAGCACACAAGATCAAGCTGGAAACTTCTACATCTCTTGTTCTATTTTTGAGACTTAAGTCTTGTAAAACAGCATCTGCACTCCTCTGAAGTTCTGTTCCCTAAAAAATAAAATGTGAAATATTAATTTTGTTCTATTTTCCTTTTTGTGTTTGTTTTTTGTTTAGTTTGGGGTTTTTTTCTTATATATTTTCATATATTTCACAAGTAGAGAGACATTACAGAAATAATAGCACTGACAGTGTTACACATCTGTTGCATTAAAGATATATAAATTTGGCATAAAATACAGCCTTTTGCATTCCAGCTTGTCCTCAGCTATCCAAGGGACTGTTGGCAGCTGGGTTTAGATTCTGAGCGATGCCTAATTTGGCACTATAAGTCTGGGCACGTTCAA
Organism: Ceyx melanurus; assembly: GCA_024611195.1. Classification (NCBI taxonomy): domain Eukaryota; kingdom Metazoa; phylum Chordata; class Aves; order Coraciiformes; family Alcedinidae; genus Ceyx; species Ceyx melanurus. Next base: position 10,260 of record JANHGL010020674.1, on the reverse strand, counting down.
TATATTGGACTACCAAGAATACAGATGCACAAATAGTACAATGCACTTTCAGTTTAGTTGTATTGAATGGACTAGCATGGCCATACTTGAGTTTGGTTGCATCCATTGAGAAATCTCATGGCTAAATTAACAAATAGCACAGTTTATTGAAGCACTAAAAATGCAGACTATTTGAGATTATCAGTGATGATACACTGTGAAGCACATGCAAATATCAAGAATATAAATACTACAGCCTGGATACAAAAGCATTAAGTTAAAAAAAAAAAACAAAAACAACTGTATAGAGCTGTATAATTTTCCTGGGAAAGCACAACCAAGTGTTGGAATGTCATCCAAAAGGTATCCCTATGGAGGCAAAGGAAGGTTCAGCCCATTGTTTGACCCCACAAGTCAGCAAGTATGATATCTTTCCAATACCATACAAAAGATGGTATTTTTCCAACTTGTTTGCAATGGTATCTTCCCTAATGCTACCCCATCTTAAGACATTTTTATTTGCATATGGAGGTTGAATGACTCTAGTCATCCATCGCTTTATTATGACTGTTGTAAAATCTCCTCACTTTCCTTTTAAAAGTATAGCCCAGAAGAAACTCAGGGCACACACTCAGTGAGGGGTGGTCTTACCTTAAGGACAGGTGACTTTTGGGATGGAGGTGTGTTTAGGTATTATAGCAAGATTAGAACAAGCAAAGTTCAAAATTATGTCATTTGAAGAGCAAAATGAGACTGCTGTCTCATTTTGTCAGTTCCACAGCACCATCATGTTCCTACCCCTGGCAGTGTTACCAGAGAGCCTGGACACTGTGCCTTCACTCCACTCCACCCTCCATGCTGTTTCTCTCAGTGAGTGAACCAAGCTTCCTGGCAATGCTAACATCTGAGCTTCTGGTTTAGACAGCTACCATGAAACAGATTCCTTGCATATGAAATGCATTCCACCCTGGGTTTCCTTAACATTGTACCTTAAGATGTGGATACAACTTTAGCCTCAATAATCCACCTGCAGTAATTATTCCACAATATCAAATAGACAAGCCATTTTTAAACATCCATTTCAATACAATGTTTTGAATTCCCTTTCTTGAAGATGTTAACATAGAGGATTTCACTGTCCAAGAAAAAGTGAAACCACAGATGATTAAAAGAATAGCAAAACATAAACCCTAGTAGAAGATGTAAAGTAGTAGAGACATAGTAAAGATGCATAGTAAACACTACGATCAACATTGTGAAACAAAAAATGCAGAAGAAGAAAAAAAAAGTTTTCAACTAAAATAAAAACCAGAACAGTTTCTTACCATTTCTCCAATGGCATTGTCTTCCAGTATTGCTACCCAATCCACACTCTCAGGACTGTCATTGTATAATGATATTTGTTCAGTCTTTGAACACCCAAAGTAAACTGGTCCAAAGTTAATGCATTCTAATACATTTCCAGAGGGCACTCCTAGAACTTTCAGAACTTGTTCAGCCACAACAGCTTCGACCCATAATTCAGTGCAGCCTTGACCTTCCAACTCCACTCTGTCAGTAAGAGTAGCAAACAGCCATAGGTAATGTACAAAAGTGTAAGAAATAGACTAGTTTCACATTAGAACCTATGCAGAACTGAATGAAATCAGAGCTGCTCATTGATAAACTAGTGGGGATGGGAAGAGGAGAGTGTGCAGTTTTTTTCCTTTTTAATGTTTGAAACAACAGGAATGACAAATCAAAAGAATCAGAGATGATACCACAGATTATACACTGCTCTTATTTCTGAGAATCTTTGTATCTACATACAAATTTTAGCATATACTTAGTAATTTTCTCTTAGGCCTGATCCTGATGATGCCACATAACACCAAAGGACCATATAGGCACTGTGCAAATCTTTGTTATTATAATTCTACCAGAACAAAACATATTTGTTCTTGTTGCACAAAACAATCAAATTTAGTAATTTAACTTATTCTGAGAGAATAAACTATCCTTTTGAATGGCCTCTGAGAGTACAAAAAAAAATTTCCTTGCTTTGAATAGTCACAAATGTAACTAAACAAGGGATCAGGGAAAGGATCTCAAACTCTCTAAATATCTTCTTCCTACTTCTGAAGCATGATTACAGAATTCTCCAAGACAGAAATGAGGTCTCAAAAAGTATAAGAATAGATTAATCTCAAAGAATTTTGCTTGCACATAGAAGCAAAATCCTTAGAGGGCAATGAAAATTGAAATAACCAGGTTGTTATAATAAAAGTACTATTTCTCCAAGTCAAATTCCTGCCAAGTATCCAGACTTTTAATATTACCCTATTTAACTACATATATACATACCTGTATACACACATATTTATATATTTGTGAAAACTTCATATTTCATTTATTCTAAAGGATATGGCAATAGCTACTAAGAATTGGGAAATTCACTGACATAATTATGTTGAATTTAAGGCAGGAAATGGATGACGTATGAGATTTGAGCTCTGTGTAGTTATGTTTTTTTCAGTTTAACAGAGAAACTATCTATTAGACTACAGGAGACAGCAATCATTTCATCAAGATGAGGTGAAGAAAACATTATTAGTCTGGACAGCAAAGGAAAGACAGAAACATAACATCTTGCAACCAAAATGTTGAAGCTAAGTAACCAAAAAGAATCATATGAAGGAAGCTGTTACTGTGAAAAAAAATACAGATATGGTTTTCCCTGTCACTCTCAGACTTTTTCTCATTTGATTTCCTTTTTTCCAGCAGGCTACAAAAAGCAAAAACAGGAAAAAAACAAAAACAAAAACAAAAACCAACTTTAAATCATCTAACTTAATAATTTGAAAACAAAACAGGAATCATCCATATAGCCACACACCCTACCCCCCACCCTGAAAAATAAACAACCACAGCTTATTCACTATTATAAGAAAATAGGATTGAAATCCACTTCCAAATTCTGTCACTTCCTGTATTCACTATTTGAGATAAGGTAGGCATTTAAAAATAGCCTAGTCTTAAAAGAGATAGTGGTTGCAAATACATTCCCTCCATTTAAAGAAAGATGCACCAAAGGACATGAAAATGTTTCTGAGACTCCCAAAACACAGAGAGCCATAATAAAAATAGCAAAGTTACAGAAGCTAAAAAAAGTAAGGAACACAGAATGTACGGAAAGGTGAAAAATAAAGAGCTTTGTTAGTTGTATACTGAGAGATGTACAAACTTCCCATATTGACTGAAATCAACTCCCATATCCTATTATGACTTACGAGAGACCTTTAGTAACACAGCCAGGTACACAATTTATGCATCACTATTCTGTGGAGATAATCAAAATAATGTAACAAAAATAAATGTGGAAGACAGCAACTGAGCTTAACTTTTTTAGCTAAGCATTCATAATAAGGACTAGAATTGTAAACGTAAGTTAAAGAGCTGGAATTCTTCACTTATGCACTCACTTTACCACTTCTTTGATGATTCTGGGTACATCTGTGCAGATATCCACTTTAACACTCTTTACAGAATTTGGCTTTACCACTCCACTGGTAGGTTCTATGCAAAGCAGGACATCCCCATCATATGATATTTTAAATGTACCTAAAAGAACCAGAATATTAAACAGAATGTTACACCACATAAACTAACAGATTTATATTCTTCTATTACATATCTGGAATTACAAAATAATACAGATATCCACAAGTCTGGATGATCAGGTAGTGAGGTGGATTGGGAACTGGTTGAAGAAAAGAAGCCAGAGAGTTGTGGTCAATGGGATGGAGTCTAGTTGGAGGCTGTAATTAGTGGGGTCCCACAGGGGTCAGTGCTGGGACCAGTTGTGTTCAACATATTCATCAATACCTTGGGTGAGGGCACAGAGGCACTGTCAGCAAGTTTGCTGATGACACCAAACTGGGAGGAGTGGCTGACACAGCAGCAGGCTGTGCTGCCATCCAGAGAGACCTGCACAGGCTGGAGGGTTGGGCAGAAAGAAATTTAATGAAATTCAGCAAGGGCAAGTGTAGAGTCTTGCAGCTGGGAAAGAACAAGCCCAGGTATCAGTACAGGCTGGGGACTGACCTGTTGGAGGACAGCAAAGGGGAAAAGGACCTGGGGGTCCTAGTTGAGGGGAGGCTGCCCATGAGCCAGCAATGTGCTCTTGTGGCCAAGAGGACCAATGCTATTCTGGGACGTATTAAAAAGGTTGTGGCTAGTCAAGAGAGGTTCTCCTGACCCTCTACTCTGCCCTGGAAAGGTCACATCTGGAGTATTGCATCCAGTTCTGGGACCCCAGTTCAAGAGGGACATAGAATTGCTTGAGAGAGTTCAACACAGAGCCACAAAGATGATGGAGTGGAGCACCTCTCTTATGAAGAAAGGCTGAGGGAGCTGGGGCTCTTTAGCTTGAAGAGGAGACTGAGGAGTGACCTCATCAATGTTTATAAATTATAAAGGGTGAGTGCCAGGAGGATGGAGCCAGGTTCTTCTCAGTGATGCCAGATGACAGGACAAGGGCCAATGGGTGGAAGCTGAGGCATAGGAAGTTTTCTGTAAACACGAGAAGGAATTTTTTCCCAGTGAGGGTGCCAGAGCTCTGGCACAGGCTGCCCAGGGGGGTTGTGGAGTCTCCATCTCTGGAGATATTCCAAACCTGCCTGGAGGTGTTCCTGTGTGATCTGGTCTAGGTGACCCTGCTCTGGCAGGGGGGTTGGACTAGATGATCTTTTGAGGTCCCTTCCAGCCCCTGACATTCTGTGATTGTATTTCCCTATGGAAATGGGAAACTATGGAATTAATATTTTTCAAAACTGTTTCCAAATCAGAGGAGAACATGATATCCATGGTTTCTTCAGATAGCATACCCACACACCCAATGTCACTGCAAGTTGTGATTCTAAAAGAAAAGGTATTCATATTTCAAACAAAAGTGATTATATAATAATAAAGCAGATGTAAGCAGCATTTTGTAAGTTGTGAGCTATTTTACATAGCTCTAGGCAACTACCATAGCCAGAAAGTTAAGTGCCTATTGCAGGAAACAAGAGGGTTTTTTGCATGTACACAACACAATTGATTGAAGAAGAAAATAATGAATTTTTTTAGATTATAAAATATTTTTTAAATGTTAAATATTTATTTAACCAGCAGCATTAATTATCTGTCATTATACCACACATAGCAAGAAATTATTTCAAATGCCATAGGAAAAATGCACTATTTGACCTTAGACAATAGATAACCTCTGCTATGAGATCAGAAGCAGGAACAAAGGACTGATTTTGTGCATGGGATGCCATGTGAAATGCAATCCTTGAGTCACAGACCAGAAAGCAGCATTTCCTGCTGATACAGTTTATGTGCTGTCTGTTAGTGCAACCTGCTGTACTACAGTTTAGAGCCTACAGAAACACAAATGCAGCAGCAATTCCTTTGGCTGCCCCCAACATAATCTTCACTAACTACTGCTTTCATTCTAAACTTGACTGTGTTCAATCCTTTTTGAAAGGATTTTTCCCAAATCTTTCAGATGAGACTCAAAAGGAAAATGCTCCTAAAATTTGTCAGAGTTCTAAAATATTTTTCCTTCCCTAAGTGGAAACACAGTACTTCCTACAGAAGCAGTGTGCCATTTATGCCACCTTTAGCTAAAATACTGTGCATAACCCAGAAGTTCAGTTAATTTCTACATGGCCACTGAAGTGTTAACTTACATAAAATTATCCAAGAAAAGAAAACATTTGTATAATTTAATACATACTAAATATTTACCTGAAGATGATCCATGGTTAGTAATGTTAATCTCTTTGCTAATTATTTTACCATTTGCAATCACTGCACCAAAACTAATGTCTGACTCAATCTCCAATTGACAGAATGGAATTAATCTGCAGAGAAAAGACATTGTTATGTATTACCAAAACATGAATACACAAATTTCAAGACATTTGATTATGCACTCCAGTGGAAGAGACTTCTCCTTTTCTCCTAGTTCTCCTACCAATGTTTATGCAACTTATTTCAACAGTGTACTGTACATAGGGAAGATGTAAAAGAGATCTATCTATCAAGCTTTTTAGTCACTAAGTACTGTAACTCTAAAATAACATAGTTGAATATTTCACAGTGAAAAGGGAATGTATACATTTCTATTTAATTTCAAATACTTTCTTATCAAAGAGCTTTAAATAAAACTATCTTGAGTTAGTCACATCACAAAATAAGACCAAAGTTTATTCACCTTATCCATTGCCTGAACCAAAAGCAGAGAGCAAACTAGTATAAATTTGTCAGTTTCAGTTTACAGCCTTTGTTTTATAGATGCTTTATTTAGCTTCAGCAATATTTATGCTACCAGACAGAAGTGGATAATGACACAAGTTATTTCTAGAATGTTATTTAAGAGCCTCAAGCAGCATGATGACATCACAGGATTGGGTACATAAAGAGAAAATAATACTCACTTCAGGAACCTTGTCTTTTTAAAGGCCTCAATTTCCAATACAACCACACCTCTCATCTCACAAAACTATGCTTGAAATCAATTGGAGTTTTACATCAGCACAGCACTCTAGTTCCTCTTAACCACAGACAGGAACACAGAGGAACATTTGAACCTAATCATCCACACTAGGTGCACTAAGTGGAGAAGGAATACAAATCTCCCCAGTCAAGCAAGGTAGTGCCTGCCCGTGTGATCTATTGCATGCAGCAAGGAAAGGAGGGAAAGAAAGGGCAGCAGGAAAGGTGGGTGGGGGAAGAACTGAATCAGAAACTGCAACAAAAAAACCCTTGGGAATGTTAATGCACTGGTTTTATATGTTAATGCAGTGGGTTTAATTCTCTTCAATAACTGCATCATAATGCAAAAAAAAAAATCAGTAAATTCTTGAAAGAGATGGTCTAGACTGGGAGGATGTGACAAAAAAACAACAAAACTATAAATAAATTATATGTATATATTAAAAAAACCCCACACCAAAACAGGAAAGAGCTATCAAGATTAGAATACAATTGGCAAGACACTAAAAGCATCACAATCCAAGCATTCACTCCTTCAAGAAGCTTTGTTAAAAAAAAAAAAAAGCACAAGTATCTCTCCTCTCAAGATCCAAATATATAACTTCAAGTAGTCAGAAATAAGTGTAAACTGTATGTCTTTCAGTCAAAAAGCAGCATATACAGCTTTTTATTTGTCTCCAAAGTTAAAGTTATAATAGCTCTGTTCTATACTGTGTTCTAAGATATGAGTTTACAAACACTACAAAACAAACTACTTGAAATTATTATTTCCCAGTCTCCCAATGGCAGATAATATTTTGCTAAAGAGACAAAATTTACAACTTGAAAACCTTAGACAACTATTTGTGTCCTATATTAACAATAGCACCACGTTCACATAAAAAAAAAAAAAGCCCACAACTTCTAAAATTAACTGAGGAAGAGCAAATCCATGATAAAGATCAGGACATAAAAGGTAAACAAAATGTAGGAAAAAGTATTGATTATCTAAAGGCAAATACTACACATTTCAGGCTAGCATTAGATGCTTGTGGGATTGCTTGATTTTTAAAAACAATTCATATGTTGAATAATCTTCATGAAAATGCCTTTGTCTGTACTTGCAAGTCATGATGTTAAAATTTTCAGAAAAACTATGATCTGCAGTAGTTTAAGGGATTCATCTGCCCTAATTTGGGCATCCAAAAGCTGGACCTTTAAAAAGCAGTTGGTCATTTTAAGTTTTCTTTATAGACAAAGGAGGCTCCAGAGCAATTCCCCCTCATCCTCAGATAACCACTTAGCCAAAATCTGAGAAATTGTATTTAGAAGTTTACTTTTTCCAGACAATATGTTTAGATACAAGACATATATCCATGTACACACATAGGTAGGCACACATGTACATGCATGCTCATTGAAACACAGATTGAGGAAAGTGATGCTTGAACATGTGATCTTATTCTAAAATGCACTCTACATTTTTAAGATCAGGCAACATGTGTTCCACTGTAATCCAGTTTTGCAAATAAGGACAAGGACTACAAAATCTTTCATATAGGTGGTTCAACAAGGAGGGAAGATATTAAGAAAAGCCTGTCTAATGTTGCCACAGAAGTAGAAATTGTCAACATTATCACAACCAACTTAGAATAAAGCACAACCAAAACCCCAAACTCTCTCTAGGATCTTAGAGGGACATCTCCCCAGTTAACTTCTTACCTGCTCTGAAAAAAAAAGAAACCAACCTCTTACTTTTGTAATGAAACACATTGTTTGTTTTCAGTGCAACTGACAGATTAAATACACAGTGACATGGATTAGCAACTTTTCCACAAAGTTAAATTGCAACTAGTAACAGTAGCATGTGAAATACTAACTGTCCTACCCAAGCAAGGGGATTTCAACTATGTCATCTTCTATTAAGAGACGTATTGTATCTTGAAGATCTTCTTCAGTCTCAGGATAATATTCAACCAAAGCTGTAACTTGAAGTCCAGATGCAACACGGTTTTTTGGATTTTCCACAATCAATTTAAACTGCAATTAAAAAAAAAAAAAAAAAAAAAAAAAAAGGGTTTGTTGTTTTTCATTGTTCAATACTTGTAGATTAAAAAACATATAGTGGTAGTCCATTTTCAGAAGAATACACATCAATTTAAAATTCACAAATATCTTTACAACATGCAGGATTTAATAAAATTTCATATCTACTGAAGTCCAGACTTTCACAGTAAAACAGAAAGACAACCCATCAGATTACACAGACAAGTTGAGTTGTCAAAATATCATTCCCAGTCTTACCAAGAGAGCTCTATCTTCTCCTACTGTTGCAATAAACCTGAAACAACGCAAAATTAAGTTACCTACTATTCAATGACAAATCTTTTCAGTACTTGAGAGAATAACAAGGATTAAGTCTCTGTCCAAAGCAGCAATAAAAGGAGACAGCGTAAGAGTTTTCTCTAGGTTTGACCAATATTCAGCTGACATCAACAGAAAGTCTCACTGTAGATTGAAAATCTGTTTGAAAGGTCCATGGAATTTGGGGTCAAATGAAAGAGAAAAATAAAAATAAAATAAAAAAAAAACAGAAGCAGCTAATAAAAAGCCCTTCTTTTCTCTCTCAGAAAATAATTCTGGATTTGTTGCCTATAAGCATATGCTTATATCCAACACACCTGCACATCTTCCCTTGAAAAGAATACATGCCCACTAGCACAGAAATAACTCACCAGCACCTAGTGTGAAGTCCACCCATTCCCATGTTCCTAGGATAACCTCACAGGAAGGTCTAGAGCTTCTGCTCTTTCAGGCTCCTTATCATTCACATCACTATGCACAATAAGCTTCTGCTCTATATGGCCAGTTTAATTGATGTTTATTTTGCAAAGAGAGTAGTCCCAATATCCTTTAAGAATTCTGTTGTAATTTGCTTGAAATATGCAAACGTAATTAACTACTTGTTGATTCTATTGACTGAGCATCTCCTTCTATTCCTTTAAACTTTTTCATAGCAGTATAAACATTCATCTAAAGGAAATTTGTTCTGTAACGTGCGTCGTGATTATGGGCTTGATTTTGAAAGAGTAGACGTGTTTTAACTTCTAAGTGTGTAAAATTTATTTCTTCCCTAATGAGAAGTAAACAGACAAGCATATTCACACTATACAGAAGAAAAGTGAATATATTGCACCATGAACTTTTAACAAAAACTATGGAAAACTCCTTTGTGAGCTAAATTCTTTGAAAGGCATTTCTCGGCCATGCACTATGACAGCTCAAGGAAGGTTATTCTTCAGTTCTTACACTCTGTGAATTTAATGCCTCAGAAGATTTACAGATGAGTCATACACTTCAAAGCTGTGTAATCACAAGCAGCATAAGGTCTGGGAATGCAAAAGGGCAAAACAACAGAACTTTCTGGAACTAAGCATGTGAAGTGGGATCTTGCCCCCTAATTGTCATATTGGTCAACAAAAATAGCATTAAAATACTCAGCAAAAGGCATAAGATACCAAGGTAAAAAACTCTTACGTTATGATTGAATAATCTTTTCTCTTTGCTAAAATTTTCCCTGCCTTTCCACTTCTGAAGCACAATGAAAAACTGATAAGGCTGATGAAAACTAGCAAAACAGACCAGGCCAGACACAGCCCTACCAAATCAAGCACTCTCAACAGTTTCCAGCTCATTGCAAAAGTCTTCAGGTACAGTGTCATAAAAATCAAGCTGTCTACATCATACAAATTACCTAAGGGGGGGGGGGGGGGGGGGGGG